>JAPYZS010000155.1:0-114537 GCA_030522925.1 Trissolcus japonicus | reverse complement strand
CTGAAACTCGATTTATTAAAATGATCGTAACTTGTAAAATTCTAAAGCTTTCGACGAAGTAAGCACAGGTCTTTAAAGAGGAGATCTGAAATTACAAATATGTATAACAAACATAATTTGAGCATTTAATTTAAAAGAAATGTGCATGGTTTTAATCTTTAACAGCCATTTTTTTCTGAAAACTTGAATCGACTTAAGTCATTTTCATTGCAAACGACTCAATTGCATCGTCGAAATATATGCCATTGACAACAAAATTAAACGTGCTTTGCGAGAGGATATATAAAATTATGCGAATCCTCGTCGCAAATGTGTGCTGTTGTCTGAAAACGGAAACGTCATTAGATGCGCATTTTCGAAGAAAATGGAGAAGAGTGATATTAATGTTTGCACATCGTTTTCCGCTTGAGTTTTCATGAAACTATGGATATTATCTCGGGAGTAGATTGTTAACTAAACGCAGCTCTTATTATAAATTGATTTGCATAGGTGCGTTTCAACGCCGGCGACAATATCCTCAGCAGATTAGAGATCTCGGTTTAATTAGTATAATTGATTCAGTTATGGTGCAGTCAATACAGTTATTTTCCAATTCAATTTTATTTAACCTTATTAATTAATCATACACCCCTAATGCGACATTATTTGCACTCGGGACATGAATTATTCTCGTCGCGCGCACTGTGTTTTATTTACAATTAATTACTACATCAAAGTTGATGTATGAGAAAGAGGAAAAGGAAACGTTGTTCGGGGAACGTCTTCATTTAAAATACTAATTTTTGATTATCCGCTGGATTTCCCGTAACATTTTCCTTTGTGCTCCTTTAGAGCTCGACTTATCAAAATGAACGATCGAATAACAAATTATATGCTTGTTTTTCATAGTTTTGCAAATAATTGTAATATAAAATGTCATTAACAATATCTATTTTGATTGCACACTATATTTAGCAGTTGCAAATTTATTTTTATTTTTCTAATTATTTCTTATTTTAAAATTACAGTTTTCTTAATAATATCTTGATGATAAAAAATTAATGATAAACTTGCAAACACACTTTTCTCTTGAAACCTTAATATTTTACTTTTTTTTTTTTTTGCAAAATTGTTCTTCGATAAGATATGATCTAACAGGTTTTAATGGTTTCAATTTCAATTACGGGGCCGTTAAAAAAGATAATAAAACGGAGGGATATATCAAGTCCGCGAGAGCATAGAATCGTAAACGACAAGGCGCCGAGCAGAAGTCAAGTGTCTGTCCGCACAGGCTGAAAAAGGCGGCAACAAAAATCATATTAAAGCGCAATTCAAAATGCAAAAGCGAATCGTAAAAAGCAAGTCGTAAAGGTGCTCGCAATGAGCATAAGCGTTTGGGTGCATAAATCGCGACGACGGAAAAATGCCCCGGCCAACGCGGAAGAGATGCGCGGCGGACAAAAAAGGTCAGCTGGGTGGTCTTTTTGCCTCTCGGAAGCGCTTAGTTTTCAAACAGGATTTAAGACCGGAGCTCATTTTCTTGCTGCGCGCTTGAATTCAGACTTAAGTGTGTGTGCAGTTAGCGGGGAGGCGCCGGGGCGCGCCAAAGTAATAGCGCTAAATTACGTAGTTCAACGACAAGAGGAGAGCTCGCTTTGGCTTCGCAAAGATTGAACGCCGCATCCAGCCTGATTTCGCGCGAGGCCAACAGCTAAATAATCTTCAGTCTTTCCAGACGCCTTATCCACCCCCCAACCCCCACCCCGCTTTCCCTCTCCCACACCTTACTGCTCTCTCTTGTTCCCCGGTGTGTTTTCCTTTTCAAGTTTTCCAACAATTGAAATTTATAACTATCCGCGCGTTTACGTTTCTTTACTTGAGAGAATTCATCTTATTTCAATTTCCTTTATTGAATCGTGAATCAATAGTATGCAATTTTTAATTTGAATTCCCGATGATGAAACACTGAAGAAAATTGTTTAATGGAAGAAAGAATTTTTCATCTTTAAT
This sequence comes from Trissolcus japonicus, assembly GCA_030522925.1. Taxonomy (NCBI): domain Eukaryota; kingdom Metazoa; phylum Arthropoda; class Insecta; order Hymenoptera; family Scelionidae; genus Trissolcus; species Trissolcus japonicus. The sequence goes on along the minus strand of JAPYZS010000155.1, from coordinate 112,548 downwards.
AAAAGTTGATAGAAATAATAAATTTTTATTGCTCAGTAATTGTCATTAATAATAGAAAATAATTTTTTATGAATATGTGGAATGATACAATTTGTCATTGGAGAGAAAAAAAAGGTGTATAAATGACATGCCCTTATTAGCCAAATTTGCCCTCTTCGCAAGGACAAAATTTATTTGTTTAATACTAAGAACATAAAAGACGTGTAAAGGTCGTGGGTAGTTGTCTTTTGTTGTCTTTTGGCGGGTCGTATCCATTACGAAGGGACAACGGAATGAAACTAAACGAGAGGCGCAGGTGCAGGTCGAAGGCACTCACTTTCGGTCTGTAATTAGGCTAGGTCGCCGAATCCCCCGTTCGGTTCGGCGTGTCTTTGTGTGCCACGAAAATAACGCGCCCAAGGTGTGCTTCGCAGCTTCTGCCCTTTCTTGGGCAACGTGTGCCTACGCGTCAGGGATTATATTCAAGTCTAATTATAAGGTGTAAGCTTCACCCAAACATCCAACCCGGCGTTTCATCGGGACCTTAATTATTCAAAAAATTGAAATCAAATTTTCAAACGCTTTTAGCTGTGCTCGAAATACACCTGATATTTGAATCCATAAGTTAGATTTTAAATATGTAACAAATGATTTTGTTTTTTACAAGATTTTTTTTTGTTTTTTTTTTTTTCATATTGAATTATAGCAATTATATATTGACAAAAATACCGATACGAACATTTGAAGCTCTCAACTGTCGCGTTAAATTATGAAAAAATTAGCGAGTAATCAAGATGAAAAATGGTATATCGCTGAAACAAACGACAAAAAAACGAAACAGAGATTAATTGAATGACGCGCGCTCGCAATTGTCGATCAAACAGTTGATCAAATGAAATCACAATTAGGATCGTATTTCAATTGACGCCGGTCTTGACATTGTCAGCATCGAACTGGCGGCGAGGCGTAAAAAAGTATATAATTCAATTCGAAAATCAAGTTCACGTTTGACGGCAACTCGGTGCATCGCAGACAGAACCCGACGACACAAATTCCCAATATTTCAATTAATTAAATGCCGCGCGAAAGTGCCTCCTTAAAATTGTCCGGCACCCTTAATAATTATTACCGCCGGTCGGCGGCCGTGCGTTGGCACATTAATTGCGTCGTTTTGTGGTGACGATAAAACGCTAATCCAAATATCATAAACGCGTCGATTTGCCATTTGCATAAGTACATTCACCGCCGCGTTCGAAATTCCCGTCCTTTCCTCTCTTTTCGCCCGGCCTCTTTTTTTGTACGTCCTTAAAGCTAACTTGAAATAAAAAGCCTCTGAGCGCCTTTTTTTTATACCCGACACGACATTCAAACCCACGGCCCATTGTGGAGACATAATCGAATGAAAACGGTGCGAACAGTTAATTTATTAAATGTAATTTATTCATCCCGACCGAGATTCGAGGGGGACTGAGAGTAATGAAAAGAAATGTTTCACGTTGTTTCAAGAAGTCGTTTCCGCGCCCCGACTGCATCGCTAAAAATGAACGAGGGTTGGAATCCGAATTCATGACACGATTGGTTTAATCAAACCATTATTTCCAACTTCCTTTTTCACTTGAAATTAGTCCCGAGCAAAATTTTAAAATATTTTTTAAACAAGTTTTTTTAATAACTTTACCGCATCAAAAAATGAAAACTTTTCTTAAATGTTTTCTGAAAAACTGTAATGGTCAACTTCAGGTTCCCACTTCATTCCTTTTTTGAATTTTTTTTCTTTTCATCATCTTGTAAAGTTCGTTTGAGGATCTGAAGGTGCCAAGTCAAAGACGGCGAATGAAAAGAGCAGTTATTTCGAATCGCCCGGCCTGATACAGGAATAAAAAAAACTGCCTCGCGTTACGTATCCGGCGCAGCTGAAAGGGACACTTTCAGAACTTCGGCCGTAATACTTCCCGAGTCCTTTGATTGGTAGTCCTGCATTTTATCTCGACCGTTCGATCTGCGCTAATAAAAATGTTTCGTTTTTTAACATCGCGTCAAGTGCAAACGAATATTCGTCAGCGATCACAAAAAACTGCACTGAAGAAATTGATCAGGAATAATTAAAAACAAATTATATAGGGGGGTTTGGATATTGAATCATAATCATACACAACCGTTTGGAAAATGAAAATTGTTGACGAAAAATGTCAACTCAAGAAATTACGCCTGTCTTTTATGCGGATCACATCGCCGGAAACATTATTTTTATCCAACGTGCTGTAAATCAAACATTCATTAGCAAAATTAACGTATTTGCATCGCCCGGCAGGATGATTACGACAGGATGGGCCGCGGCACGACGTCATAATTATTTTTGAACTCGCAAAAATATTGTGCGGTTTGTTGGCTGATGAAAGAATAATTAGATCGCTGATCCGAAAATCTATTTACAACTGAAAATCATTCGGGTGACGGACTAAATCATTCATGCGTGACGTGCATCGGTTTTAATTAATTGTGGCGAAAGTTAACGTTTGTCGTCATATATATTATTCGTTTTGCATGGACAACAAGTGCCATTCCCGAAAAATCGTCCCAGTCAACATCGCGTACAATGGTTATATACTAATTATATCTTTTTGCGGATCATTTTTCATGAATAGTTTTTGTTTCAATCATTTATTCAATTTCCAGAGAGGGGAAAAAGTCGTGGTAGGCACTTTTAATCGGATCATCAATGAAATACAAAATCAGAAAAAAATGACAATGCAGCAAAATGCAAAATGTAGATAAAAACGTCGTACGTTAAATCGTATTATTCAGTTTTTGGCATCGAATTGTCGCAAAAGTGTTTGTCAAGTAACCAACAGCATGATAAATGATTCAGGGGCGATCAGATGGTATGAAAGGCAAAATTGAGCTGTCGTGGCGTACGAAAAATTTGACTCGACAAAACGATGAATTGGAAATGAACGGGTCCTTATCTCGAGTTTCGCCAACTAAATTGTCAAGTGTATTTATTTTCGGACGCGAAGTGAATCATAAATATTTAATCGACGTAGCCCCGAAAAACACGATAGGCTCGGGATGAAACCGCCGGCGTTATTATGCTAATCGCGTTCTACATTTTTCGTCTCTCACACCTCCCCAGTCGCTTTTGTTATTCAGCAATCGACGCCTGTCGGTTATATATTTTGCGCGTGTTTAAGTTATTCATCGAAACGGATATCGAATTGTAAGCAAAACGAAACACCCAAGGGCTTAAAAAATTAACACTATCAGCGCGCGTACAGTCGTAGCGATAAATAGCGAAATGGGGGTGTATGCCGAGGATAAACCGGGCGGAAATTCGATCCAAGCCGTATCTCACAAAGAAGTATACGCGCGATCGCGAGTCTTGCAACTCACCGGCTTAACAACGAGTTCGTTATTGTCCCGGACAGTCCTTTCGTGCTCATGTTTTTGCGAAGCCCGACCGAACCTCGCCTTTACCACAAACACCGCGAACACTCGCAATTCCCTTCCATGAAAGTCTTCCAACATCTCGAATGTCAATTAAAAAGTGTCCCTCAGCACGGTAATTAGTTTTCTTATCAAATTTCAATAGCCCAAAATAAATGTTTTCAAACTCTTGTGATTTACCATCGCTGTTTTTCATGAAACTTGTAATTGTTTTTTCTGAAAATTTCAAATTTTTTTCGTGAAATATCTTTGAACCAACTTTTTATTTTTTTTTTTTCCTGGTAAATCCGTAGATTTTTGTCCCTGTGCTATCGGTGATTTATCAGAAGCTAAATTCGGATGGGGAATCGGGTTGTAATGCGGAATCGTAAACACGGATCCAACAAACTGGGTCGGATACGCGCAATATTTATTACGGGGCTGAAAATTGAGAGCCGGATCTTCGTGGAGGAGCGCGCGGCATAAATCATCAATTGTCTGTTTAATTAAAAGCCCGTGCACTTTACAGACGGCATTAACATTTTATACGCCGCGCGACGGCCCGCGTTTATTATCACTCATCGTAAACTCGCGCGAAAGCCTCCTACAAGCGTCTACTACTGCATTTTATTATAGTCTCGCAACCGAATTTGCCGCAACGAGCCCTGACGTTCGTTAACTGGATGAAATCGTTTCCTTTGTCTTCCCCGGTTGGCCAAATACAAGCGATAAAAGTGCGCGAGCCAAACTTTTATTACATTTTTGATCAATTTATTTTCTACGGAATAAAGAATGTTTTCAAATAAAAGTTTAATCGAAAGCTTGTGGCGAAGTCTTTTCAAAATTGTTGTTAATTTTGCATCAACATTCAATATTGAGTGTACAATTTCAGTTATCAAACTGGAGTAGCAATCATGAAAATATGCCGAACGATTTTCGTCGAAATAAAAAAGAGAAAAATGTGCGGAGAGATGCGCTGCAGCTGATTCTTTTTTTCGCGAAGCACAAATTATCGAACATAAAGTGTCTATAAATCCTGATAAAATATTATAATTTCTCCTGAAAACTTGATCCGCTTGGTTAATACATTGCTTGGGTTAATATTGAAGCTCAGGATGAAACGCCGTCGATAAATAAATAATCTTTCCCCTGAAGATAATGAGGGAGGTTTGAATTCATGTAAATTCTAAGTAATTTGTCAACATGGAAGAGTTGCATTGAAAGAGATTGCGCGTAATAAGACGCTCGTTGTTGTAATTTCACTTATTCATATGAAATTGTATGCCATCTTTCATAATTGTATGAAATTATAGAAAATGGGTACAAAAATATGTCAAATGCATACATCGTATTATTAGCCATTCAAGTGGAACATAATTGTTCATAATGCCGCGTCGCTCCTCGCGAAAGCACTCGCAACATTACGATAATATAATTCTGTAACTATTTTCATGCAAATTTTAATAAAAATGTCCCAACACGTTAACATATCATTTCCGATCATTTTATTACATTCTGTCAACAAAACACACTCTTTGACGACGTCTTTTTTTTTATTTCTTTAGTATATTTCACGGTGCCAACCCAAAACCCGTTTTTCGCTCCTAGGCGTGAAAAATTTTTTGTTCTTTTTTTTGTTCCATCTGTCAAAAAATTTTTGTTTTCCATGAAAGTAAAATCCATCGAAATGTTCAAGAAAATTGTGTCGGAGCAGTTGAAACTCTTGACACCGTGAGATATAGCGTTTCGTCGATGCGCCAAAGAAGAAACAATGCAAAGTCGGTAGGCCCCCGTCAGAGACGAATATCATTTGACGGGACGTACAGTCCGCTCAATTATGTCGTTGATGCGCGTAGACGTGCATCAAGTACGACTGCAGCGTTATCCATTTACGAGCTCCTCGCTGCATCACAAACGATACGAGCGCGTCCAAAGTAATAGGAGACGCTGCCCGGTAGCCTGAAATTTCACCGCTGAAATATCGTCGACGGCGCTCACAGGGACGTAATATAAAATATACCGGCGAACCGCGACACTTTTCATTTAAACTCTGAAAGATGAGAACGCGCCGCACCCAAGTAATGCATTTTTGCTGCTCGCCCCCCCCCCTTTAAGCGACCCCTGTTCACCAAAACAGAATGAATGCGCGATTCGCGGCTACGCGATCGACCGTCCGCGCCTTTTTCAGTCTTCCTTGTTTGCCCCTTTTCACATTTTATTATATGAACGTGAGTAATCGTGCAATCCCAAAATGTAACGTCAATTAAACGAGTTTTGCTTGCCATCGTGTAGTTGGTTTCATTCAAAAGTTTTGAATGAAAGTCCACCAAATTGTGTACATCTTAGTGAAAATTGTATTCATAGAAGATCATAAGTTATACATAGTTATACTTTTTAAATAACAAATCCCTCGTCACAATAATGTTTTTGATATCACAATTATATACGAAATTAAGGCGCTGGGAATATTGTGCATAAATAATTAAATAAATTTCTAATGATGATTAAAATCCCGTTCTCGCAGTTTAAACATTTAGGACACAATATTCAACTTAACAAATTGCATAAACTGTCGCAAAATTTAATAATTTTATGAATAATTACAAATAAAGTCGACATAATTAAGTTAAAGTGCACAGGAGAGATGAAATTGATCCGGTGGAAGTTTATTATACAGTTATAAATCAACTGCATTGCAACATTTACTTCTAAATATTTCGAATGCATCTTACTTGAATATTATATTCGTTCCCGGTTCTTAACGTGTAATTAGGATTTTCGTTTCACAAACTGTAACGTCAGAAAGGAAAACAGTAAATATTACTATGAAATGTTTGTTCATTTTTTCCCCCAAAACTTAATGAAATTTCATTTTACGAAAGCGAACGCAAATTATTTAGAAACATTTCATTCCCGTTATACGCAGAAGTCGCTCAAATGCAAACTTGATGTAAACTTATTTTCAAGATGAAGTTTTTCCCTCTGCAATTCATGTACACGTCTCGTCGTTAAAATTAAATTATTTTCTATCACAAATTTTCAATGTTTTTTTCCGCTCGTTGGATTCCTCGTGTAAACATTTTTTCCGCATCGATTATTTCAAGTGGAAGTTGACAAGAAAACATTGAGATTTTAATTGAACATTAACAAGACGGATTCCCGACCTTTTTTTTCATGCAAACTGGATCTGTGGAAAACGTGTGCCGTATCCATGTTCCGCATCATTGACTCGAGGCAAAAAGCGCGACGTCTACTCGGCCTCGCGAGCGCCTTCCTCATCCTCGTGTCGCGCAACGCATTACCTCGCATCTCTTCACAAACTTGACCCAAATGTAGCGCGACATTCCGCAGAGCACGACGATTCGTCCGGTCGAGAGGGGGAGGAGAGGAAAAAAAGTTACCCGACAACTTCGCCAACTCTTTTCATAAAAGTTCTGCACCCTTTTTTCTAACTTATTTCGTCTACTTCCGAACTTTCGATAAACTTTATTAATATGATATTAGAACCTACTGCGCAGAATTCCCATTTATACACTGCGGGACACAAGGCACACGAGATGAAATTTCGTTCCCTTGAACTGCCCGGTAATTGGTTACTATTTTCGCTCGATCGTCGCAACCAATTGTCTTGTCACAGATTACCGTCGCTGCTTCGATTTTTATGCCGCTCCAAACTTTTTTGTTCATTTCCTCGGGTCTCTCGAGTTTTATCGGTTTTTTCATTAACAATTTAATTTACACGAATTTTCATCCTCCAAGGGACAGTTATTTTTTGTGAAAGATATCAAATTGTTTCGCCCGGTCGAATTATTTCCAATTATACTTGATCGGCAAGGTACATTTTTAAACCAAAAAGAAACGTCCACTGAAAAAATTGATCATTAATTCCAGTCATCGAATTAACAATAAATTCGGGCTAAAATCAAGGTCGGAACGCTAATTAATATCTTTCTTCCGGTGCCACTCGAGCATTCAACAATGAACATCACTGCTTGTGAATAATTAAAGTTCGACCCATCAACAGAGCGCGTTGATCAATCGACGATCCATTCTTCATTGATTGTACTTTCGTTTCATTCGCCACGACTGGAGTCATTCACCGGACTTTTATTGATTACGAATTATGAAAAAGTTGAATTGTAATTTGGCGTCGGTGTGGGCTGGGTCTTGATTAGGCGAGCCAGTCGATCGAATCATCATTTTGCTGAGTGGACCGTGAATTTTGGAGCTCGGGGGACTGCGCGGTCCAATGAGCCCCGATCCCCTGCATCTTCTGTCCTTGTCTTGATTGCGTGCACAGAAGAAATGATTACGATTATTAAGGTTATTGTTTGACGCAGATTCTGATTTTTTAGTGCACATGAAAAACATAATTGTATATCTGAAACATACAAAATATATATTTAACAAATACCATAATAATTTCCGTACATTTACATTGTTTGTAACACAAAATTTTTAAGATTTTTCATACCTTGTGTTATCTCTAAACTCTAAATTTATAGATTTTATAAAATCATATATGATTTTCATGTCGTTCGTATAGTCAATCCGAGAGAACGAAAAATTTTGTTGCTTTCAAAATGCACAAAAATCCAATGGTGCAAAATTGCTGAACTCGATTCATATTTATTGAGACCAATCCGTCTATCCAAACCGTCAACTAAAATACTGCAATTAATCGAATGCAAACACTTGGCGCAATGTCGACAAGTCGTGTTGGAAACGGATCGCCTTCGTTATCCGGATCGCAGAAAGTTCATCGACGAGGAGGAGGCTTTGTTTGAGATTAATGCGGAACTTGCACAGCGACGGAATTTCGTAGCGATCGGTCGGGGTTTTCATGGCAGACGAGTGGCCTAACCGCGGCCATGATTTGCGTCGGTAGCAGCTGGCACGCCGCTCGAACGGACAGGCGCGCCACTCCAAGCTGTATAAGATGTTACTCGAAGACAGTTTGCACGGGATTATCTCTCGGCCAAGATGCAAAATCCCTCCGATCCAGATCAAGGCAAACAAGTATATCCGACGATGCCATTGTGGTCTAATGATTGCGTTCGCTCTTCCACAACAAGACGCGTTCGTTTTGTGGCTGATTCTCGCATCTCGACCAAAAAATAAACGATGGTGTTTAGAGCTTAGAGTTCGAACATTCAAAATTCAAGCTGCAATCCAAATTTTGATCAAGTGACCTGAGAGAATCTGCAAAGCATCATTGTTTTATTTTTCTTTAAAAACCACATTGTTTTGGAAAATACTTACACGTAGCGTATGTTCATCTGGATTCACGAAACCAGTTTCGTAGCGTGAAAAAAGCGTGCGTTTACATCAAACAGTTGGATTAAAAAAAATTTTCTCTACTTTCCACGTTAGAACCTTCCACAACATGACCAACTAGGGAGAATCTATTTGTGATACTAGATCTGGCAGCATTGCACATCAAAGCGACAACCATTTCGTTGTACAGTCTGTCGCCCTCTGGTGGCGACAATTCGAACCTTTGAAAAAGAAATCAGAAAAGTTCAAAATTTGTATAGACATAAAAAATGAAGTATATAAATAGTAATAAAAAAGTATATAAATAAATATAACCTTACATGTTTCTGAACTGACAGAATGTTGTCTTCTGTGAAAGGTTCCAGTTGTCGCCACCAGAGGGCGACGGACCTTAACGGACATGGCGGATTGAATGACTGACATTAAAAACTAACAAAATAACTGCTGAAAGATAATTCTCTTGTGCTTTTGCTGAATTCACATTGGACTTCGTACTATATCCTTGTAGAAATCACGTAACCAAAAAGACATCGCTGGATTCTCGAACTTATTTGGATCCAGTGCCAGAACAGGAGTTGAAAAAGACGAAGCCGTTCGCAGGAAACGGAAGAACGAGCGCGCAGGGAGAGTGTAATAACTTTGTCCGTGAAAAACCTGCCGTGAGTTCATTAGTTCCATACGAACGCGCCGCAGTGCCTCCTTAAAGCGTGGTTAGGAAAGTTTGCGGAGAATCGTGCGTGCACGGGTAATCTATACGATCGAGGGAAACCGGCTTGCCGTGTCTTCCTCGCTTTAAGCGTGGCAAAAAAGCGCTCGAATAGCAATCAACAAATTGCTCGATTTATACTGTTATTTGTAACGTTCGCAAAAACGGCCCCGACTTATTATTGTAATCAGAGGGGGTTATGACGAATAAGTACACGGCTCCAGGGTGATTAGTGTCTCATTACTCTCCAACGGCCGAATATTAATTTGTGGCATTCCGTAAGATGGCCGGCTTTTAATGTATTCAGGTTTTATGCGCCCTCAAAGATGAAAGGCTCTTTCTGCTTTTGTGCACGCTAATGTGAACCACACATTCGCATACCTTTTTTTTCTTCTCCTTCGTCTACATTTTATTGCAATGAAAATCATTTTTAAATTACATTCACCACTTTCAATGCAAAATTTACGTCCCGCCCGCCTCCCTCTCTCTCTCTCTCTCTCTTACACGGCAAACTGCAAAAATTGGGCGATTTGAATGGCCCTTCATAGACGGCGGTCTGAAATATATGGCGCGCGATAATTCATCGAGCGTGTATGCTTGGCGATGGAAAAATTTCATCGGTCGAATTTAAAAAATTGGATCAAAAGTACATTTCAATATCTCAAATCGAAGTCTTGATATTATCATACAAATGACGAATTTGTATGCGAGACATAAAGGCGGCCTCTTTCTTTAACGTCTAGGATGCATTCGGGGCGCTTTGAAAAGAGAACGAACGGGTGATTTCAATGTTTGCAAAAGAGCGTATGAATAAGAGAAGAGCCGATACGTTCGTGAATCGACAATGTAATTAGAGCTCGGAAAAGGATTAGCTGAATTTGAAATCCCGAGGCTTCTGCTGCAGCCCTCGAGAGTCCGACGGACCCGGGGTCTCCGAGGACTTTGATTTATGCTTCCCAGGAGCGTGCTGTGAGTAAGGCCACATCGAGAAAGAGTCGGAGGCGGAGAGTGAGAGGCTATAGACGAACTTGATATATTCTGCTATGAGCTCCGCAGAACCTCCAGAGACGTTGTGTACTAACAGGGCGTTGCAATTATTATATTAACTTCAACTGCGAGGATGCTCGTATGAAATTATAACGTACGGTCAATTACTTGCAAACGACCCTTAAAAATGATCGATACACCCGCTCCTACTCCAATTGACCGTACACAAATGATCGCGTACATAGAAACGAGGGTGTTCCCTCATTTTTTATTATTTTTTTTTTTTTATTTATGGGCCTCGTGCGTTCTGCGCTACGAATATCAAAGCTCACAAAAAACGAACATATTTACACATCAAATGTATTTCTCGATCCCATAGTAAAGTGACGCTGGGAACACGCTCTGGATATGCTTGTTCGTACTTTTTTTTATTTATACTTAAATATGCATGTTCTTTGGAAATATTTTTTTACACTGGAAAGTGGAAACCACGTTTGATAAATAATCCTCTTATGGGATGAAATTCAGAGTAAAATATATATATTTGATGTGGGATTCCTGTGAGCGCCACTAATTTCAATTTTCTTAATGTATGTAGCACGCTTTTCGTGTACTTGAAACCGAATTTCCATATGATTTTCCGTGCCGGGCTTTATATAGAAATGGGGTACACGAAACTCATCTATGAAAATTGAAATCTGACTGAATTCAATGTGAATGATGAAAAAAAAACAAAGAAATTCTCTGTCGTTTAATTCGCAATTTGTCACCGGTCGATTTTTCGAAACACGAATTATATCGGAGCGGACACAAATCACGCTCGTGGCTTCCGGCAAATCAGTAGATGTGACGAAGATCGATGCCGGGATATGGTTCTGACGCGAAACCGCAAAGCGTTATATTATCTGTGTTGATTTTTTATCGTTCCCTTCGTATCATCTGCACGGACAATGCAAAATGTGAGACAACCGGCTTTTCATCGTATTTGTCGATATTTGGCACGTCGAAGGAAATAACGTAGAAGCGTTATGGCTCGGCTCCACGTTTTTGGCCGCATCGCAGCTCAAATGCAGATTGCTCCTGCAACGGACAGTTTTGACGTGACGCAGACGAGAGTTTGCGTGCAACATATTCCGCGTGTGCAACGCGATTGAATCGTAATTTTGAATTTTCAATGCCTCCCCATCACCGAGTCTGGTTAAGCTCGAGCCCATACCCTTTCTCCATGACGTTCTCAACATTTCAATCCAAAGAACTCAGAAATTCAATAACAAACTAGAAGAAAAAAAAATTGAAGCGCATTTATTAATTTAGTCTTTTTATTTAAATTTTATTTTCATTTATGAATGAACGATTTCCGGCATTTCGTAGAAAAAATACCGAACAGTTTTATATTTACATCGGAATTATAAATACAATTCTTGCGTCGTTTTATTATAGAGCGGAATTGTGATTGAAATTTTATCGCAATAAAAGATTGCACTCTCGGGTTGTAATAATATCGGCATTTTTTTTTTCATCGCTGATCGATATTTTCAAAACGTTACTCACACTCAACGAATGATTGAAATTACATCTGCCAACGTCAAACAAAGTCTCTCGTTTGACGAATTGAATTAAACCAACATTTTGTTGCAATTCGAAATACAGTTTTTGCTCAAAAAATGAAACGAACAGAGAGAGAACATTACCAAAGCTCTCGCAATATTTGTAACGGTAACAACAAAATGTTTGTATTCCGCTTTTACAACCTGCCGCAGACGCAGCACAAAATTTGTGAATTCAACAGCACACAGAGATATTGAATATGTTGTCTAGAAACACTGTCAGAAAATACTGTTTAATTATATCTCCAGTCTGAGAATTAATTTAGCGTAACTTGAAAATTATGCACCCGTGATATAACACACAGCTTTAAAGATATTAATTTTTCCCGTTTCCGTTCGAAAATTATCCGTTGAAAATTAGTTTTAAATTTAGATCAGCAAACATTGGATCAGACAAAATTTTTTTCCAATTTAAATATCCGACAGTTTTAATTATCGATTTTAATACTCGAAACATTTATGAAAAGATAATACTGTTGGAATAATAATAATCGTTTTATTCAGAATTGTTTTGTAGAAAACGTACTTGATAATCAGCAGATTAAAAAGTATTGAAAAATTATGAGCAAACAAAAATAAATAAAATGATTGGTACGGCTGGAATGACTCTGGAAAACTGAATGCACAAATTGCGACTGGCAAGTAGAATCCGATTTTTGAATGTTTCGCGAGAGAGCAAATGTGACGGTGTAGCCAATTAGGCCGATCATTCAGGCGGGGGCTTTCTTGCCCATTGTTTAGCGTCCCTCTTATTTAAAAGCGCGTCCTTTATGAGTCAGTGACGCGCGTCTGCTCGTATCACCAGATATCCCCCGTTCTTCTTTATCCAGACGTTTCCTTCATCTCGTTCTCGTAACCCTCCCACTCCGGTCTTTGAATCCCCCCGGTTCTTCGCCGGAGGGTAAAGAACGGAATCGCAGTTTACCATTAATGACTGCGAGTAATAATATATCGAGAGCCAACGGGACGTGTCTCCCGCTGCCGCGCGTCGGTGGACTTAAAAGGCCCGCCAAACAGCGGGGTGTCCCCTCGGTGTACTCTTAGACTCCGGACCTTTCACGAGATCGAGGATCCAAGCCTGAAATAGCGTCCATTGTGTCCGGCGTCCGCGACGCGGATGCACCAAGGCGGACCCTACCTCGCGACGTCATGTCATATCGCAACAAGAAAAATGGCAGGAAATGATCGGGCCTCACCTTTGTTTCGCCAACGAACGCAGTTTGATCGCCCACAGCTGTTCAACTGAATGTCGCCAATCGAACACGCCAATTGTATATAACCATTGCGAAATTCCTTGCGCAACTTATCAAACTTTTTTTGATTATAATTTTATTTTATATTTATTTTTCTTTTTTTTACTGTTACAGACAAAAGACCCAACTGGTTGATTTGCGAGACTTCTGTACACAGAAGTTATTTCATTCAAAGTATGTCACTGATGTCAAAATTGGTTGAATATATTCTACCTTTATCATAGCTAATGATGATTCTACGTGATAGGATCAAATTAAAAAAATCTCTGAACCCAACATACTTTTCTAATCTTAATTTTGTATTTAGATCTTACGATATGCCGCGTGTCATATGATCTCTAATCAGGTATCATCTGAATATTTAGAGTTTGCATTCCATCTTTGTATGAACGTAATTTAAAATTTCCAAAATTGATCTTGAATATTTGATAATTTTTTTTAAGGAAAAAAATTTTTTGTTCGTGATTACATTCTGTTTTTTAGAACCATTATTTTTGTACAGGGAACATGTTTCCAATTTAATAGTATAAAAGTTGAATGACATTTCTGTCAAAGATTTCTTTTTTTTTTTTTTTTTCGATTGATGCATGGCCCTTGTGAACGAATTTTAATTAAAATGAATTACCCCAACAATATAAATCCAATGATCCTTTTTTAGAATAAGGTCAAGCAGCTACTTCATGTCGTGAATGAAAAACAGTGGCACAGTTAGGCCGGTCAATGATCACTGGGCTGCCTTTACACGGATGATTACGGCGCTTGAAAAATGACGAAACTTGCAAAACCAAAAGTTTTGTTTCGCCGCAAAGAGAGAAGGGTCTCTTATAAAACTTAATGAAATCACGATAAAGAGCAAACGAGAAACAATGAGCCGTCGCGGGGGTCGATGAAGAGGCGCGCTCGTCCCCAGAGAGGCTTCGTTGTCGCCGCTGTTTGACATTCGTGATGGATTTTCCGTGGAGCTCCTCTCTTTTCCTTTGTTTAAACGAAAGCTTTTACTACCTACTCAACGATTATACCTTATTACAAAATAATATTTCAACGGTATTTTTCAATGTTTCAATACTTTTTTTTATTCCCTGAAAATTAATTCTTTATTCATAAATTATTAGAACATTACATATAACCTTTTTTTATATATTTTGTTTCAATAGGTTGATACATTTATATACAATCCCAAATGAGGTGTCTTTGTAAGAAAAAAAGTTTTCAAAATTGTAAATTCAAAAATAAAAGAATGCAAAAGGGAATGCAAAATACATCGTACGTAAATTCGAGGGATTGATTTTATCGAAACTACATGAATTTTCGTTTGACTTTTACAGAGAGGTATGACACGGCTTACGCATGCGACGGCAAGACTCTGCAGATCCAGTGTCCGAAGGGCAAACTCATTCACCTCGTGAGGGCAAACTACGGGAGGTACTCGATAACGATATGCAACGAGAACGGCCACACCGATTGGAGTGTCAACTGCATGTCGCCGGCGTCCGTGAGAGTGCTCGAGGAGAAGTAAGTGGACGAAAAATAAGATGTCACTTTGCACGCCCGATTGGCGAGCGCCTCCAACGAGGCGTGTTTCCAATTAATGGCAAAGTTGAAATTTATCCCTACTTACAAATCTTCAAAGATTCCAATCTCGATTCAAAAGGTTGACTCCCCGGGATTTTTCATCCTTTTAATAAACGTCGGGAAACAATAGAACCGAACGATTACAACGTTAAGAAAACTCCGAATCCGACGCTCTGAGTTATGACGATTCATGGAGCCGGATTCAAATGCTTTTCCACAAGTCGAAAGTTAAAGTGAGTCTGCCTCTTGAATCGTCGTTTTATTTCATCCTTTTTTTATTCTTTTTTTTCTTCTTTTTTGTCTACACCTCTCTTCTGACTGTTTTTTGCGAATTGTATTGACGCAAATCTGAGTTGAGCATGACACAATATAATGCAAAGAGCGAGGATTAAACGAGAATGCATAGACGAGGAGGGAAGGAAGTCGGGGGAACGCAGCCCACGTGGGCCAGCAACCTGGCCAATTGCTGGACCACTCGAGCTAACGTTGGCAACGGATCGGCCGCGACGGAAGAAACGCGAACTCAGCGTCGCGCTTCTCCGCTCGTGTACCCCATCCGATGCTCATTTTCCACCGAGAATTTCTTCCGGCTTTTTCCACCGCTTTTGTACCAATCGAACCCCCGTCCCACCGGTCTCCATCCACTATCCTCAAACAGCTAAAAACTTTTTACCTTCTATTTTTTTTTCTTTTCGTTTTTTTTTCTGCGGACAGAGTCGCACTGTCTGGAGGAGATTCTTTATCTCCGCAGTTGACCTGCCACTCTGCAGCCGCGACAACGATCAATTTCAAGATCAAATGCGTGATTCTCTTTTGATGCAGATTTATAGATCGTGGCGGTGAAATCTCGTATGATACTTTTGTAAAAACATGGCTCGGGTAGTTTGTTAAGAATTGGCTAAATCAAACAATAGGCACTTTTGGCTATACGAATTTTTGTTGTTTTTTTTTTTTTGTTTTTGTTTTATAAACGACATATAATAATTTATTTGGAGAATGAGGACGGATACATTGTTTTGCAAGGATTGTATAAGGACTGTGTAATTCAGAACTCCTGCCACTGCAAAAGTCGACTGCAAATGTTTGCAAAACTCATTTACGAATCACGCGACGGAACAAATTTCTCACTTACAACTTTTATTTTTTTATTTAACTTTTTTCGTCGCAATTACGTCACTCTAAAAATTGCAAGCAATTTTGTTCAGACATTTTGCACAATAGGTTTCTTAAGAACGGCGTTTGTTATATCCGATGAAGTAATTTTTCATGGATGTAATTAGACAATATCGACAAAAAAAAAGGAACGAAAAAAAGTTGAAACGGAAACTGCAATTTTATTTTAAAGTTTTTTCTTTCAAATATCGATGTGTATAACTCGTGCTTGAATTTGCGTAGACTTCTTTTTTGTTCGCGTGGTATTTGAAAAAAATCATTAAGGAAAGAACAAGTAATTCAAATTAAATGCATTAGGGTTAAAGAACATAAGTAGCCATTATCCTCATAAAATTTCTATGCTAAAATTACAGTAACGGAATGATCGCCGGAACGGAAATAAATATTGTACTTTCACTCGAACGATTCCAACGTCACCCCGCGGAGAGGATATTTTATGATCCTCTTTTTTGCATTTAAAATTCAATTAAGATAATGAATAAATGATACGTCTTTCTAATTGACGTCAAAAATGTGCGGTGATAGTAAAAAGAGAGGCACCTCTCTTTTCGTACACACGAGAACGGTACATTAACGATCACTTGAAAACGAACCATCGACAATCGTGGATCACATAAATTATCACCGCGCAACCCGCTGAGTGTCAAAATGTCTGGAACAGCCTTTATTATCCGCCATTACAACTAGAAACACGAGAACACCTCGTTAAAGGCTGAAAACTTCTACAATTAAAGTGTTCTGCAATTAAAAAAAATAAAGAAGCGCACAAGTCGATCGGCGATTACAAATTTTGTCACGGTTTGACAAGGAAACTCTCACATTCGTGTTTTGTCGCCGTGAAAAGCTGAAAATCGATCGTTCCTTTGCACTCGCGCGATGGCACTTAAAATTCGCCAACGTCGCTTAATTATTTTGTTTTCGCCGCGCAAAAATCTGGGTTACGCTCGTGCGGCACGCGAAACTTCGATGCGTACATCGCGTTTGTAACTTTGTTATTATTATTTTTTTCTTTTATTTTGAAGATCGTGCGCTCGTATCCCGCGGGCGTTTTAAAATAAAAAATAACACGGTAGAAGTAGGGAAAAGGTGCAGAGAGAAAAAAACGGAAAAGTATACGGGAATTGCGAGTCACAATATGAAAAAGCGAAAAAAAAGAACAGCACTGCGACACTCAGAAAGTCGACAAAGTGGATATTTGAGAAAAGCGTATTTAAAAGTTACACTAAGACGAGATATAACTTTCGGATTAACTTCGAGTGAGAGTGCCGATATCATTCGGCGTCGCCCCACCGAATCCACGAAATAAGGCTTCTTGGAAGTTTAAATTATATTTCGTCGGTAGAGTCACTCGGTTAGGAAAATGTTGGCACTTTTTTTTTTATTTCGTCACTTTATGATATTTCATTAGGAGTGGGGAGGACGGCGTACTCGAGACGAGTGCTCTTGTTTTTTCGTCACGAACTTCGCGGATAAGATATCGCGCGACGATTCTCGCGAGGGGATGTGTCTCATAAAGTATATTACGCTTGTTTTGTTTGCGTCGTTTGTTCTCATAAACGTCGCCCTGATGTTTTAACTTACAGGACGAGGGAAAAAAAGCAGAGCGCGCGTTTCAACATTTTTTGATAGCGTATTATTTTTAGATTACTCTCAACGTTTAATTGAACGTAATTACACGAAACGGAGCCGGCGGAAAAATTGTTGTTTTGCGAGCGTTGTAATTTTATTAATATTTTTAATGCGCTTTTTTGTCACGCGCGTTTCGCGTTCTATTATAACTTAGAAAAATGAATGAAACATAACGAGGGGGAAGGTTAATTTTCCGCCCGGCAAATATATACGTTGTTGAAAGAAAACCAAACATTTCAGTCGACTGTAATAGAATGAAAGCATCAAATAGAAGCTATCCGAGCCATTAGTTTTAGCGCTCAAATCGAAAGGAGGCAATTCACAAAGTATCTTACGAGAACCGCAGTCAAGTACCGCGATAACCCGACCCTGGTGCACACCAAATTTCGAAGTGACCGCATCGCCATTAACGCGAGAGAGGCTCTTTTCCACTTGCCACCATCTGTCAAATGTTCAACTTTCGCTCGATTGTTTTTTATACGAAAAAAAAGAATTTGAAAAGAAATAGATTTAGCAATCAAAATTAATTTTGTTTGCTACAAAAAAAAAAAATAGATAAAAGCGTGTATTACAAGAAAGTTGAATTTGATACAAAATTTTTAATTATAAAATACAGTTGCAAAATGTAAAATAAATAAAAAAAAGAGAATCTAGCATGAAAAAAAAAAGATAATGGAGGAAGAAAAAGGTGGTTCGAGGAGACGCGCATTTCACCCGTCAAATGCTCGAATTCTTTTCCGCCAGATAACTCGATGAAAATGTGATTACCCGCGTTTCGACCATGCATTTTTGCGGGCGAACGTAACGCGACTGAAAAATTGCAGATATTTAATGGATCATTCCATAATGACAGTGTATCACGCCAGCGCAAGTTGTTTTTCACCCTATTTGATTGTATTGAAAATACGCTTTAGCGTGGGGCGTAAACGCTTCTCATTGTGAATGAGCCTTAAGTGTGTGATGCGCTTTGATTTGATTAGTCTTCTGTTTCGTACTGTTTTTATGCGCATTTTGCAACAGTTTCAATTTTCTTCACAATTCCGCTTCAAGATGTAATTAATTTGAAAATCTCTAGATCGCTGAATTAATCTGTATTTGTCTCGCACGTTTTATTGGGTTCACTCTTGTTCCCTCCAGTTGGCATCAAAATACTCATCCGCAATTCTGCAATATCTTTTAATGTCTTTGCTAACGTTTTCTTTATTGTACGAAATAATGTCGAAAATGTCGAAACTCGAGTTAATATGTTTCAAACTTTTTTCATTTCGACTACAGTCCATTTTTGGTGATAAAAAGTTTTCAAAAAAAAAAAAAATTATTTTCTAAATCAAGTTCGACGCCACACTTTTAATGTCCAGTTTTATTATCACTTTGAGGAATGCATGCGAAAATATGTTTCCGTGGCAAAACTTCTCTACCTTTTGCTTTTGTCTGTTGGTTCTTTCCTTGATTTAAAAAAATAATAATAATAAACATCCATGATAAATCGTCAGAATTTTATTTGTTCGGAAATCGATTGTACGATGTAAAAATTTAGAAAAAAAATTATAAAAGATTTTCTGTGAAGTAATTTTTTTCACGATTCAGCAAACAGCGGAGATTAATTTCACGTTTTGCCAAACGCGACTTGATAGTACAAGATCTTTTTTTGCTTATTTTTAATACTCCTCGTAAAGTTGTGTACGTTCTGCAAAATTTTCTCGAAAACTAATTTGTGAAGTTATTAAATATTAAACTTGTCTTGGAATATAACAACGAAAAAGTTTGCATACATCGTTCCAAACAAAAAGCGGAGAAAAAAAAAACTTGATTTGAAATTTGATTCGAAACGAAATTATCTGCGCGGATATCATATTTCGTGGATTTATTTAACTTCAACTTATTAAAAAAAAGTATACATTTTTTCCGCTCCAATTTCGGCAGAATTCGTTAAATTCAAAATTTCAAGCCATACACAGGATGAAAAAAACTACCAACTTGAACAAATCAATTATTTTTAATTAAAAAAAAACATTTCTTTGTTTTTCATTTTCATCGACTATGTCCACATCCATCCTCTTGTTCCTCTTCTTTTCTGAACGTCTATCTTTTTCTTCAAATTTGAACATTACATTTTTTCCCCGCGCTCACGTATACACCCCACTATAGTATTTCGCAAAACTCGTTTAATTCTCGCGCGAATCATGAGAGCAAAGAATCACGAATTTATTGAAGTATCTCGATACGCCAGTACATGATGCAGCGAAGGAATCGAAAACGCAACAGCCGAGCACGTTTTATCGACACGACGACCCGAGGATGCAATTTTTCGCGCTTGGCTTGGCGCAATCTCGGGACAATTATTCCGAAACGGAGAAAAAATTAAAAGAAACAACATTGAAATTGGAAAAAACTTCACTCGGGTCAAAGTGTCTGAATAAAACGTTTGCAAATTCGACGCGCTGATTACAATTATAAATCATCGAGAACAAAAAAAATAAAAGGAAAGTAGTCGCGCCATTCGACTTCGAATGGAGCTTCCTGATCGGGAGGGAAAAAAAGGAAACGAAATTGGATTCGAATTATCCCCGACTGAGTCGTGAAAAAGTCACAGGACGATTTCGTCTGCGGTGGACGAACGAAAAAAGAGAGAGGAAAAAAAAGGGAAACGAGAAAAGCCGCGCGCTCTCTTGAAAAACGTGTCTGACAAGGTAAAAGTCAGAAATGAATAATCGTCACTTGAACAAACGACGTGATTTTTTCTCGAGCCAGGCGTCTGCATGCTCATGAATCCAAGATCGCGATATCCGCCGTGTCTTCGCGCGCAAAAAAAGTGCATTCATATGCACTTCGCGCGGGCGGCAGAAATCGCGATCGCATTGCGACAAAATGACATACGTGACCGCGCACTATCACGTACAAAAGCGTCGCATATATTTGTGTCAGTCTGTCCTCAGATGTGCGCGCCAAAAAAAGATAACCAACACGAGTCTATTATATAAGACAACTGGTGCGCAAGTCGCGCGACTCATTTTCAGCTTTTGTGCGTGTTTTTTTGCTTATCATTTTCATTTTTTTATGGTTTTGGAGAGTACATTTCAAACGCAGACTGTTTCTAGCCATTTACATGTAACTGTTTGTATGTCACTGGCAGTAAACACTCGAGTAAAAGAATATTCAAAGTTTGAAAATATATAACTCAAACCATTTTACCGCATGAATAAATAAATTTTTAATTAAGTAATTCCTATCATGATGAAGTATTTTGGGATCAAATTTTAACAAAAGTTTACTTTGTTTGATATTTAATGACTGAACTTTTAACTAAAATAAATAATAAATAAAAAAATGAAAAGTTATTGCATATTCGAATATCCTGTGGAATGCAAAGTGCAGCTGAAAAAGTTCGTAAAAAATGTAACTCGGACAAATTGATTTTGGATAGAAACAAAAATGGAAAAATTTATGTCTGCACCGAACGACAAATATTTCATCACTTTAAAAAGTTTCGCCCAATTAACAATGTTTGCAAATGAAAATTCAATTTCAATTAACAATTTTTAGATCAAATGTTTTTTGTATTTTTATTCTTCTTTTTCAATGGAATCGTGCATTTTTTTCTGAAAATTAGTCTATACATTTTTTCATTAAGGTTAATAATAATAATAATTGATTTTCAATTCAGTTATTTTTATTGTAAGTACTGAGTAACGTATATAATCCAAAATTTGTCGCTCGATAATCATTAAATATGCAAATGGTATTGTGATGAAAAAAAAAAAGAAAGAAAGAGTTACGAGACCAAAAAAATAAAAATGAAAGAACGCGGCAATCAAAATGATAGCCTGTTGACGTGAATGTGCAAGACTTTTGGAACCGTCAACCGGTTCACGAGTTATATAATGGACTCGGTTTGGTATACTCATAAAACCCGTATACATTTAAACATATAAGCTTTAAACGCCGTGTGTACTGCCATGGATCCTAAATTTACTCCAAATTCAACTTATTTGGGATGTCACCACGAGCCGGTTGTTTGTGTGCATCTGTGTAAAGTGTCCTGCTGCATCCGCCGGTGAAAGAAATTATTCCCCAGGGAAATTCCTAACAAAGGCTTTCACGTTGCTCCCATTTTCATGTCGGATATAACGCACATGTGGGTCATTCCGCCAACGTTGCCTGGCGAAGAGTTATGCGTATTGGAATGAGAGAAAGGATATGGGTTTCACGTGAAAAATAAAGGGACGAAATAACAACCGATTCGAAAATCGGCCGGAACGTAACATTTGAATGGCACAATAGAAATCGACCCGCATTACCGATTGGTTTGCGAGCTCTCGATGTTCGGACAAAGAAGTTCGATTTTAATTGAAACCTCTTCACCAAAACTGAAAACCTTTCAAATTGCTAATTACTCTTTTCCAAATTAAAAGATACCATTAACATTTTGTATTTCAGTTTAAAAAATTGTTTAACATGTTTTCATTATTTTTTTTCATTCACATCTTTTTATGGAAGATAAATTTTTCGGAAGATCTTTTTTGTCGTCCAAACGAGAATATAAAATTGGGATGTAATTGGTTATAAATGAAAAGGAGAAAAAAAAAGGATAGAGAGTGTATAGGAACGACCAAATTTTTATCGCGCTATTGATCGGGCCGAAGTTGCAGGTACGTACGTATAGGTGCGCTGCTGGAGTTAATAACAACGTTCGCAGCAACGAAACGACGTTTTTCCGTGTTTGACAGTAATTTATATTTGAAATTACACCGGCTCACGTCATCGCCGTCGAGACACAAAAGTACCGAGCAATATGAGCGGCTGAGATGAAAACGCAAACGCGACATTGGCGAAGACGCGCGATCATAAATCACTTCCGACTCGCGCACAAACATTTCCCAGTTAGAGGCAAAAAAAATTCTTTTTGTCTTCGGCTTATAATTGTCATCCGCGGACGAACAATTTTTTCATTGTATTTTTTTGTTCCGCTTGAAAAATATATTCTTTCTATTTCTATCACTAATAAAAAATCGTCAAAATCGTCGGTTGGTTGAA
Source organism: Trissolcus japonicus (assembly GCA_030522925.1). Taxonomy (NCBI): domain Eukaryota; kingdom Metazoa; phylum Arthropoda; class Insecta; order Hymenoptera; family Scelionidae; genus Trissolcus; species Trissolcus japonicus. Next base: position 89,908 of record JAPYZS010000155.1, on the reverse strand, counting down.
ATTAAAAGAATTTTTTCATTTCATGCCAGATTTTTTTATCTTGATATTTCAAAACAGTTTATTTTATACGTCAAAATTTGTAACTGACTAAAGTGTTCAGAAGTTTATTAAAAAAAACCTGAAAGATTTTGCAAAAACTCTGTACTTTGAAAAGTAAAAATCAAAAATATAATTCCATCTTGCGAACACGAAATAATAATTTAAAAAAGTACGATTGAAAAATGCCAAGACCTTTGGTTAGAACATATTTTCATTTTGCAAACAAAATCATTATTTTTTCAACCAATTAAATTCGTCCAAAAATTGCAACAAATTTTTCGAAAACTTTTATCTGAGCCGTCTATTTTTATAACAATAATTTTAGAAATTTGTCGTCATGGAACACAAAAAAAAAACAAAACTTATCACCACGTAGAAGAAAAACTTGATTCGCTCTTCCGTGATTGAAAGCAAACCTGTGTACCATTTAATTTTTATTTTTACGACTCATACATTAACGTGGAGATTTATATTTCCTTATTTTATTTCTTCCCCATCGTTTTCTCGAAGCCGGGCTCTGTGCCGAACAGCGGCGAATTTTTATTCGCGAACTTGCAACAACTTTTCTCAACGAGCGTCGTTACGAAAGGCGAGCTCAAAGTCGTTCGATTGAATCAGGGCGTCAAATTGCGCCGCGCCTTATGTATTATTCGACGCATTTCAATCACCGACTTCTCTCGGACACTCGATAATTCAGTGCCGCCGCGCGCACAAAGGGGCCTTAATACTGATTATTCGATGCCTATCGAATGTATACGCTCTCGCATTAGACGCGTCCGAGAGCGACGCCAACCCGGGATTTTAGCAGGAAGCTTATTAATTTGCATATCACAATGCCTCTTGTAAGCGCGATGTTTATTCATGCCATTTTTACACGCTTAGTTTCGCTACGGCTGCGCAGCTCCGTTTGACAATGTCACTTACGATTACCAACAAAAAAAAGTTGTACAATCTCGCCGTACACACTTTTTTCATATTTTAATCGACGCGCCATCTACGGCACAAAAAATTTGATATTTTTTATAACATAAATTATTTATAAGATAAAATGTTCTATCGAAGATATAAGAAAATGTTAGAAAAAAAACAGACCACGTTATAATGCGCGTCTGTGCGGATTTGGTATGAAAAGTTAATACATGAAAAGTCTTTCAAAGACGAGCACAAATTCTTATCGATCGGACGACGAAACTTTCTTTTGCTATTTAAAAATGTAAACTAAGTCTGGCAAATCACGGCCAAACCGAGGTCGCCGCTGGGATTATACATACAACCCAACCAGTAAGAAGATTATCAAATTCGGTCGCTCGAAATTAGAGAGAGTGAGAGGGGTGTGCCGAAGTTTCGTGGAATTTGAGATGTCGGAAAAGACAAGCGCTATGAGGGACGTGCACAAACTCGGACGGAAACTCGCGGGCTAAAAATTGTCGGACGCCTGGAGGAGTGTCGCGGTTTGTCGCGTGCAATAAGCTCTGAGACCCCGGGCGAGAATCGAATTAGAAAATTGAGTGACGAAAAATTTCGGTATGTATCCTCTCTCGCGAGACAGCTAAAGTGGGCTAATTGAATCGCGAGCGTTTCCAAACGAATTATGGAGTTTGTCTCGTCAGCGCCCAGGTTCAATCGAGGACAATGCAAGAGTTTCTCTAAATCCTTATTAGCATGCATAGCAATGTTAATTGCTCGCGAATCAACTTATGCTAATGAGTCCCTCCGTCCTGCGCGCGTGTCAAATATTAATTAACACCAGCCCCGGCTGTGGTAGCCGAAAAACCTTGTCTGCAGCAGCGAGCACCTTTATTTTTCCTTCTGTAACATCATATTATTCTTGCCCTGGCTACACCTCTATGCTGCGCCTGAACTCTGCTTTTTGATGCCAAGGCGAAACTAACTCCCCCGTTTCAACTGTTTTGTTTTGCTAATAACCCGTTCTCCTACTGTTTTGGTTGTCTAGTGTTATTAACCCTACCTGGTTTTCGTATTCGTTTCGTCCTTCGTTATCCAACCCGCTTCGAGGTCTGAGGTCCACTTAACATCACACTTTCAAAATAAAAATAATAAGATTAATCCCAACTCGATCAACTGCTATCTCTCATTGTTAATTGAGTCTTTGTATCAAAAAATTATCCAACAATTCATGAGTTTTCATACGATTCGCTTTTTTAAAATCATCATTTGGTCCAGCGAGCAACGACTCAATTTGACTGATTTCTGAGTATCCACTTAAAAACATTACGAAAATCTTTTTTTCGCGTTGGGTTCACTGAACAAGACCATCGAGTTACGTCCAATCAAAAGTCTTTAATCAAAATACCCTGTGAGAATAAGAAAGAAAAAACACCTCGACAACCTTTTAGCAGTTCAACTTTTATGATTTCATATTTTTTAAGTTACATTCTGTTTTTTTGTTTTTCCCCGCGAGCGCAGGTGCAATAAACTTGCTTCGTGCGAGGTGGACGTGAGCGTCAAAGTTTTCAAGGAGGACCCCTGTCCAGGGACCAGAAAGTACGTCGAGGCGCAATATAAATGCCTAGGTTGGTTCATCTTTTTTGTTCATCCCGGATCCTCCCCATCCTCGGCGTCGAATCCTGACCGTCGGGTTGACGTGCCGACTAATGAACGTCGGCAATGATTCCCAGCCGGATGTCCAGATGGGATTCCGTCGCCCCACTTTAAATGTTAATATCGGATCTGGGGTTGCGAAGATATTTTATTCAAGAGGCCCTCGAATGTTTGACGCCCGTGATTGATGAGTTATTATACGTCGCCAACTAAACAAACTCCGCGCCAACCCCATCTGGATTCCGACTGCGAACATCAAAATCTCCCCGGCGTGAACATTTTTCGACCGTCAGGCGCGCGAAATCCTCTACACGGAGAGAAATATTATGGTTTCATGAACACGTACGCTGATCAATTTTTGAGACGAAAAATGTATTTTCAAGGTCATCGTAGAATCAGCCCATGATATTTCTCTCTCTGTAAGGTTGATAAATGACCCCCGCGAAATTCAGTTCTTGTTTCGCACTCGTTTCCGGGTCCGTTCTGCGCTTTATTTTGCACCGGTGAAAATCAATCCCACCACCCCCCCAATGATTCGAGAGTTTACGACAGGCTTGAACGTCGAGACGTGTGTCGTTTGCTAAAGAACATTTTGGTCTGGCCAGAGGAAACTTGGTGACCGCGCGTAAAGACGAGAACAGAGATGCGTAAACGACAGGAGAGTAGTTGTGGCGAACAAAGTTCCAACCGTCACGAAACTTCTGTGAAATGTGTGCCACGCAGTCAAGATTTGTGAAACCAGACGAATTGTAAAAAAAAAAAGAAAAAAAGAAGTTGGGCAAAAAGTTTGACTCAGTTTGGAGTTGAAGAAAAGAGGAGGAAAAAAACCCTGGTGGAGCAATTTCGATGGTTCATTTAGGCTGGATTTGATCGTGTCCCATCCGTTAGCTTTTTGAAGGAAACGATTTTTTCTGCAAGACTAACTTAATTGCCCGATTCAATTTACAACTCGAGGATCAATTCATGGCAGTACAAACGGTCATATGTTGACCCAATAGCAAAAAATTAAAGGTGAACGATTTTTCTCGCGAACCAGGTGCAGTCAAAAGCAGAATTGCAGTGTCGAGGCGTCGGCCGTGCAATTCGGGGACCCCTGTCCCGGTACGCTAAAATACCTCGAAGCGCATTATCAGTGCACCCTTGGTAAGTACGAAGCCTCATAATCTAAATCACTCCACTCAATGACAATGCACGCGACCATGCATCTACCATTATTATCCCTCGGCGCAGAAACACGCCGCTCAAGGAGATAAGGATTTCATTACAACCCCGACAACGATCTCTCTCGTTTCATGCGTCAGGACGCATAATGCAGCATCGCGTACACGCCTGGCGTACCGGCCTTATCAAAAGGCATGTTTTGTGGCCCATCTGATACGTTGCAGTTTATTTACCCGCGCGGCCTCCCTCCAAACAATACAAATTCGTGGAGTTGAAAATTTCGTCGCGCTTAAAATCGAGAACCTTTTCCTAGATCGATCGGCAAAATGGCTTCGATAAGAGGCCGAAAAAGTATACCACCCGGACGGTATTTCACCTTATCGGCTTTCCCTCCGGCCAATAAAGACTCTTACAGAAATGGCTGCCAGTAACGCGCTCTTAGCGTTTCGTGAATTAACGTTTTTCGTGTGACTTATTCGGGCTCTCCGTTGTAGCTGGAAACAAAGTTATACCCCGGGCATAATTCGCGCGTACGATCTCTCGGAAGCCCCATTGTCGCGCCGCCCCTTTGTTCTCCCCTGGAAACTTAATCCCCGACTAACGAGTTACGATAAACATTTGCAGCGGCGACAATAGCTACGACATCGCGGCCCGCTCCGCCTTGGTTGATAACTACGGAGCCAAGTGTTTGGAGTACGCCCAAGCCCACCGTCAGGCCCCCGACGAGGGTCGCGACTCCAGCCGCTCAACCATCCCCGCCGTCCACTACAGCCTCAATCACAACTTCGCCAAGGTCAGTTGCCAACTTCGGTGTTGTTATTGTTGGTAGCGGTGTACCGTCTAGACTGTTATCTGAATTAATATTGTTTCTGTCCAGTCCATCCTCCACGGTGTCTTCAACGGAAAACGACTCCAATAACGTCGAACAGAGGGAAATTGTCCCGAACAATGGACATGGCCACACGCCATCTCCAGCCTCTGCGGATACTACGTCTGCCACAACTACCACCACCGTCGTTCCTTGGAGGACTAGTCGCGTTACTACTGGTAATTACTATTTCTTTTTGTTTAATTCCAAAAGTTAGAGATCATCATGTGAAAACATATAAATTGCAGATGTTAAAATACGACATTTGGTTTTATAGTTTCTAGTACGTATTACCCTGAGTCCAGCTCAAGGGAAGGACTGAGGTACAACGGGCAGAAACAGTGTCCATCGGTGTTTGCCAGAAACTTGAACTGGTCAACTACACCGGCGGACAAGATGGTGGGTCAACCATGTCCAGATGGTACGGACGGTGTGGCCACATGGAAGTGTGTGGTACGAGGCGAGAAAGCCATCTGGCACCGGGGCACTCCGGACTTAAGTCACTGCAAGTCCCTCTGGATCAAGTCCTTGGAGGAAAGGGTGAACAAGGAGGAAAGGATCCTGGAGATCAGCAACGACCTGTCGCGCATCACCAACAACAGTAAGACCCTCTACGGTGGGGACATGACTGCCACGTCGAAAATCATCAAGATGATGGCAAAAAAGATGGCGGACGCTGTCGGCACCTACCAGGACCTCAGCCAGCGTGAGTCCAGTGTCACGGAGCTTCTGCATGACGTGATCAGGACGGGCAGCAACCTGCTCGACAGAGCTCAGATGGCTTCGTGGAAGGATCTGCCTTATGACGAACAGATGATCGTTGCCACCTCGTTGCTGATTGGACTGGAGGAGAATGCGTTTCTTCTCGCTGACACTTTGATGAAGGAGAAACAAATCATTCAGGAAGGAAAAAATATTTGTAAGCAATTAAACTAAACTAAAACTAAGAAGATATGGGATTTATATATATGGGTGATTTAATATTTTTTCTTTATTTTTCAGTAATGGAAGTCCGAGTGCTGGAGACCCGAAAGATTGAAAACGATCTGGAGGTGTTTCCCATGGACTCGACGCAACTGCAGTGGACTGCCTCAAACGATAGGATAGAATTGACTAAGGATGCCATCCTGAAGAACAGCGAAGACGGCATTGTCCGACTTGTATTTATGGCCTTCGACAGGCTGGAGGAAATTTTGCAGCCGCAAAACGATTCGTCACTGGTCGACCAGCGCGCTTACGACCACGAGTTTGAGATGCCGGTGGAAAACACCTCCCGGATTCTCAACAGCAAAATCATCTCCGCCTCGCTTGGCAAGGGCAGGCATGTTCAGCTCAGCGAGCCCGCGCGGGTTTATTTCAGACACTTGCGTATGGACAACGTGACTAATCCTGTGTGCGTTTACTGGGATTATACCGAGAGGTGAGATTATCTAATTAATTATAATTTCATTCAAATTAAATTCAAATCCGCGATTACAAATTTAACGTGAGTTTAAAAAAGGAAGGAAAAGGGGAATTAAAAATATAAAAGGATCAAAGTGTCGCTTAAATGTGTGAATAAAAATTAAACGCGTTGTGACAAATTTTTAGGATGTGGTCGAAAGAAGGTTGTTACCTGACCGAGACGAACTCGACACACACGGTGTGCCAGTGCCATCACCTGACGAATTTCGCCGTTCTGATGGACGTCTACGCCGTGAAACTCAACACCGCGCACCAGGTCGCGCTGCAGATCATCACCTACATCGGCTGTATCATTTCCATCGTGTGCCTCGTTCTCGCCATCCTAACCTTTCAGCTTTTCCGTGGACTGAAGGTAAAATAGCCGGCAGAATTAATCTAACATGGCAAAAGATAGTCAACTGAAGACAAATGATTAATCCTGAGAATTCTTTCAGTCCGACCGAACGACCATCCACAAAAACTTATGTGTCTGTCTGTTCATCGCCGAACTGCTGTTTGTCTGCGGTATCGGCCAAACGAACCAAAGAATAGTCTGCGGCGTGGTTGCAGGACTCTTGCACTTTTTCTTCCTGTGCTCCTTCGCGTGGATGTTTTTAGAAGGTACGTTCGTTTCTTTTTTTCTTTTTTGTTCCGTCATTCCTACACACTACTTGCCGAGAAGGTGCGTCTGATATGTCCCAACCCTCCTAATCCATAAATCGTCCAGGGAAAAATTCGCGGACAACCGTTATGATTAAGCGACTCGTCATAACCGAGCGGCGAACTCACAATTGTGCAAACAGGTTTTCAGTTGTACGTGATGCTGATCGAGGTGTTCGAGGCGGAAAAGTCCCGGCTGCGCTGGTACTACCTCGTGGCCTATGGCATTCCGCTGCTGGTCGTCGCCATTTCCTGCATCATCGATCCGCTAAGCTACGGCACCGATCGACACTGCTGGCTCCGCACCGACAACTACTTCATCTTCAGCTTCGTCGGTCCTGTGATCCTCGTCATCCTGGTAATTGAAATCAGCCGCTCATAAACTCTAAAACAAATTGTATAATTACACAACGTGTACAGTCATTTTTAACTTTATAATTACAAAACGTTTAAAATGTTTGAGACGTTTAAAATTACACTACTTGAGTGTAATATTTTATGCATTTTTTTATTAATTTACATGAATAATAATCATAACACAAAAGCTAATATAAATTTAACTAAGGCTTTTCTTTTATTTGTACAGGCGAATCTTGTGTTCCTCGCGATGGCGATCTACATGATGTGTCGGCACGCAAACACCACCGTGTCCATGAAGAGCAAGGAGCACTCGCGATTAGCCAGTGCGAGGTAAGCTCTCGTTCGTTGTATATTGCGTTTGATTCCCCAGCAAAAATCAGATCTCCTTTGGATTGTATTATGAGTTGTCATTGACCGCTTGTTCATTGCTCATTACTGAATTTTTAAAACGACTAACATTAACGATGAGTAAATTAGTAACATCATTTTGGTTCAGAGGACATGTGATTTTTGCGAGAGTAAACGAATTGTACATATAACACAACATTTGAGTCTGGCTATATTCACGTTCACATGTATTCGATGACCGAGTAGAACCGAGTGTTTGTCCCGGTGCTTTGAGTTCTTTATCATTTGCAAGGCTTATTATTTGCTTATAAGATATTTTGATGAGAACAAAAGATTGGTTGTCGAGCATCTTTAGTATGATTTGAGTTACTGGTAAAAAAATACTGTATATTTGTTGTTTGATTTCAAGTTGTAATTTTACGTTGGAATGGCCGCACACTGTGTTCGGCGTTACACACCATAAACCTTATGTATATGTACGTCGAAATTCCATTGCAGCAAATTCGATTGGAAAAACATTTAATTTTTTTCTCCTCCTACCTTGTTCTTTTTCAATTGAAAACGTAATCTCAAGCTTTCATGGTCAAATTGATAGAAATTCGTCGAACGCGTCACGTGAAATAGCAGTTTCAAAAAAAATCAATATTTTTTTGTTATAACGAGTTGATTGGTGATGGTAATACTAGCGCTGCGATTTCGATTCGACAATTAACTTAGTCGGTGTAACAACTTTTGGCGCAGGTATTAATTATGGTTTAGTAGTAGTTGGCTCACAAACGCGAATCAGGAATCGCAGGGAGGGTATTATGGATCAATCGATATAGATATATTCATGGTGCCGGAATCGAGACCTAACTGCTGTGTTGTTTTATTTTTTTTGTATTAAAAAACTTCTACCCACCTCTGTCTACACTGTTCTACATTCTTCTGCATGGCGTGGTTGGTTGGTAGTGGAAAGGAAGAAAATGCTCTTCCCAACAAATTGCAAGCGCACTTGTAAGATATTTACAATTTTTTATTATTACTTCATCCTCTTCATTTTGATAACATTTTTGATAATGTAACTAACATTAACGGTCGAGGAAAATAATACTTTCTTTTGCATTACACGCGGGGCTGCACGCACCGAGAGAATTCGTATTTTTGAAACGGCAGACCCCATTGGATTACGACTTCGGTAAAATGTTTTAATGAACAGTGCAAGCCCGCGTGTAATTGTAGCCGCGGCTCTGTAACTGATATTAGTCGAATTGATTTTATAATCGCCGTTATACAATAGCTTTTTCTCACGCATCGAGTTTTCAAAAGTAGAGGTAGACGCGAAAATACGTTGCGGCCAGTTTCAAGCTGACGTTGATTAAAAATTTCACCTAATCACAGCTGTTTAAAAAGCGAGTTGTAATTTCCGTTTTTTTTTATAATTTTTTTTTGTAATTTTACAACAATCTTGAAACTGGCCGCAACCGTAACTTCATGCATGCCTAATTTTTTATGTTTAGTACAGTTCAAATTAATCTTGATTTTGTTTTTTTTATTTGTTTTTTCGTTGTTATTTTTTCTTAGTCAATGTTTGTAATTCTAGCAAGTCGTAGTATTTGCAATGAGTATCTCACATTGAAATAACACGTAATGAAGATAAATAAGAGAGAACGTTTGATTCCGTTGGTCTTTTTTTTCTCTCAAGTCACCTCTCTAAATTTTCTTAATTTATAAAACAAGGAAACGAGAACGGAGGAAAGTAATCGCAACGTTGATTTTTGTCAGAGCTTGGCTGAGAGGCGCAATCGTTTTGGTGTTTCTGCTGGGCTTGACCTGGACTTTCGGACTGCTGTATCTGAATCAAGAATCCGTCGTGATGGCATATATCTTCACCGTGCTGAATAGTCTGCAAGGACTGTTTATCTTTGTGTTTCATTGTGTGCAGAACGAAAAGGTAAGGAAACACGCAGTGAAACGGATGCCCCGACTTCACATTTCCATGGAAAATAAATAAACTCATCTCGTCGACGACTAAGCAACTCCGACGAAAGCAAACGAATATTTTGCACGCCGGAAGTCAATAATAATGATTCACCCAACGACGAAATGGGCACAACTCGATAAACAACATCTACACTCATACTTTAATTTTTCATTATGAAATTGTTAAAACATTAATTAGCAAAAACAAAAGTTTTTCACATTTTTGCATTCTTGGCTCATATTCAAAACTAAAAAAAAAACTAATTCCAACTTTTATTCCTGAGTGTAAATTTTTTTTCTTATCCTTTTGGATTTTTTATTCGAAGAAAAATGAGATGGTAAAAAGCAGATTAAAATGTTGCATTAATTCCACAGGTTCGGAAGGAGTACCGAAAGTTCATCCGACGGCATTCGTGGCTGCCAAAATGCCTGCGGTGCTCGAAGACTGTGAGCGGGAGCGGAGGAGGCTCGTCCGGCACGTCGGGCATCGGTCCGGGTGCGAACGGTGGCAAGGACTTCAACTCGCACAACACGTCGTCGAACCCGTCGGCGCCGACCACGGACAGCTCTGGGCTGTCACCGCCGCACGCAGCCTCAAATGTGGGTACCAACGTGCCGACAAACAATCACAACCACCTCACTGCCACGTGTAACAATACGAATCTTTCGATAAACGTGAACCTGAACAATTTGTCGCTGCGATCGCCAGTCGGAGCGCACCAGATGCGCATCATCGCACCTAGCAACCACAATAGGCATAACGCCCAACAAGGTATCCAAATACCGCTTATACACCAAACCAAATCGAAATCCGCAAAGAGGTCTCTCTCGCTTTTGTCTCCTTCATTATATTACATCATGAATACACAAAAAAGTACAAGTAATAATTTTTTGCCCTAACGTATGTTGCCAATATAAATACAACATTAAATTAACCGATTACAATCTTTCAGATTCAGACCTTTCTGGTTCTCGTTAGGCCCTGCCACATTACACTCGCCCAACATTTTTTTCGTCCATCAATTATTTCTTCATCCAACAACTAACAGACCTCCCGTACAAGTACACTACCCCACATCTTTCAACTTATCTTCTCTCCGACGTCTCCTATTGAGTTCATCTTTTTATTACATAAAAATAAGTAACTCGGAAAAATGAAAGTTTCATGTTTTATAACGTTGCGAAGTTGTCTTGAGGAATGTTATTAAGGGATTCTAAAGCGAGAAATTGAAGCGAAAAAATCCGAGCGTAAGATTGACAATTGATTCTAAGAGTTTGTATCAGATTATCAAATTGAAATCAGTGAACAAGTTTTACAAAACTGAAGAGGAAAAAAGTGTACGTTTGACGAACATATTTTAAATTACACCCAAAAGCTTTCAAACAGCTAGCAATTTTTAGTAAACATTGTAATGATATTTGACGATTGAACACACCCGAGCTTGTTCTGTTGTGTTAGTTGCTATTGATTATACGGTATGGTAGGTTGTATATAAAATGACACTTCCTTATTTCTCTCTGCGCCGTGATCTTTTTTGACCCATCTCGTTACTCTCTAAATGTCATAGCAAATTATGAGATAGGGTTCTTGGTTTTGGGTTTGCTATGCCTTTTTTTTTTTTTTTTTCGAGCAACTCAAAGTGAACTGACACGGTTTCGTGGACCTGCGGTAGAAACTTAAAGAGAGGTTTTTGGACGGCGAAACATAGCTGAAAAGGATGTTTGATGAAAGTTTATCGAAATGTTTGCATAGTTAAAGCAAAGTCCTTATCATTCGTACGCTCCTCTTCTGTTTAAAACTTAGTTTCAAAGACTGTGCCGTTATTTAATTCCGTGCTGTGTTATCGATACTAGTACAAATAAAAATTAATCATGTACTTTTCTCTCTTCTCCTTTTTGTAAAGTAAGAAAACGTTCGCGCAAATATTTCACTGAGTTGTTGACTCAATTTAAGAAACGGTCTAAAATCTCTCGAGTAATGAAACTTTAATCTTATAATGTACTTTTTGCCAGGCCATAAAGAAAAATGTAAATGGAGAAAAGTTTACTGCACATTTAAAACATTTCAAAATGTTATCCAAACATCATACGTAAATTCATTGGAATCGTTAAACATTTTCAGCTTAATCTTTTAATTCAAAGGCATTAAATTGTCCATCTAATCCCACGCTTTATACGTCCCCAGTTTTATTTTTCACATTTACGAGTCAACTTCGCATGCGAAAAGATGGCGACGTAACAGAGGAAACATAGTCATCTCGGATAACAATTTTTAATACACTTTCACAGTGAGGCGTCTCATTTTTCCGAAGTTCTTTCTGCCCCGCTAACAAAAAAACACATTTTCGTGTCGTCCAAATTATAATGCATCTCGAACAATTTTTCAACTCGGATGCATCCCTCTCTCTCTTCGAAACTTTTGTCCGACTGAACAACAGTCGATACGATTGTTGGTATTAATACAAGTGATGGACAGGTACAGATAATACACGAGATGTTCACTAAAAATGAAAAAAAAAAAAAGTAAACGAAATAGACGATTACGAAAGAGCGTATTTGATTTTGGCGATTGCCAAGTGTACTTTTCAAAATCACAGTATTGTTAAATTGGCCATCTACCTCCCCTTTTTTTTCGTATCGTAGATATGATATCAATGAAAAAAATAAACAACAAAAAATTCGCGCTGCACAAACTCGACATTTTGCACCACTTTCTCGTACTTCTCTATCGCTCTCTGCAAATGCAATCTTCGACAGCTTCATTCTTCTTTTTTTTTCGACATGGTACACTCACGTAACATTCCTGTAACTTTCCATTCTCGTATATTAATCAACAATTGGTTTATCAGAACTATTGTAAATATATAGGCGCAAAGTAGTTTTCCAAAACCTTTCGTATTAAAGAAAGAGAGGAGCAATGAAAGACAAAAAGTTCTCGTTTTCATTTTCTGTAAATACTTTAGTCGAGTTTGTTGCAGGTTGGCGAGTTAAGTCTAAAAGTGCTCGGTCAATTTCAGGCTTCTAATGTAGAACTCACTCACATGCATGATCCATTTTGAGAATCTAACAAAGTATCGGCTGAAAGAATGCTATTAAGCACTTTCGAGACATCGCTACGATACAAGCTCATAGCTGACATGAAAAATGAATTTTTCGACTGGCTAAATTGATTTAAATCATCACACGAATTGCAATCACCAAGTGGATTTTTGGCTTTTCATTAGAAAATAAATATACATTTGCAATCCACCCTGCGTAATTTTCAACGTTGAGAGTGTAATGTTCACGGTTGAAAGCAAAGCGGAGTACTCTTGAGAATGAAATAAAAATTGAGTGTAATCCAAAAATAATAAATAAAAAAAAAGTAGAGTAGTAGAAACAAAATTCTCGACCTCTTTCAAAATTTACGTTCATGTTTCCACTAACATTAGCGAGAAATCGATTTTGCTTTGAAATGGCGGAGTTTGGTGTACGCGGTTGCCGGCTACTTTGTTCACAATGACTTAGTTAGTAGTGTCGGAAATTCGCACAAAAAAGACAACAAAATTAATCTAAATTTTATCTAACTAAATTTTTTTTTCTAATTTTCTTTATTCCTTTCACGCATCATTCATTTCAGCTATCAACCGTCGCTGAAGACAACGTGCGAGGAAACACTCGAAAGATTCGTAATGCGACACAAGTTCAGAAAAAGAGTACTTTTCTCTCCCCCTGGGTTGGCAAACTGTTGCTCGAGTTGTCTCGTTGGCAAACAGTTTGTCAACCGAAACGAAATCTCAACTCCCTCTATCTCGACCTGGTCGAGGACAGCAGCTTGGTACAAATCTTGCTTTAACAGTATATTTTAATTTCACAAAGCCAAGGGAATGAAATGCCTACTGCGCACGCTGATCGACACACGTTCTATCTATATAGTTATACAACAATCGCAGCGCGTAACTGGTTGGTTTTATTGTCTTATGTTTTTCACTTGCTATAGTACGCTTTTTGACGCCAGGTACACAGTTTTATCAAGGGCTACCCTTTGTATTTATAGAAACTTTCTTTGGGGGTAATCTTTTCTCTTATTTTTTTTGTGCGCTTTTGGCCTGTCGGTTTATTACAGTTCACAGTTTGTCGGTAATGTTAAAATCAAAGAAAAATTAATTGTTATATTTTTTTCGAAGATCTAAAATATTGATTATGTCAAAATATTTTGATTGCCTTAAAACTCGGTCGGTACTGCAGATCCCCATGTTGAGTCGCCTTAAGATTTGGTGAGTAACTGGAGAATCGTCATATCTGAATTCAAAGACGTTCGACTTGGGTGAATTAAAATGTATAAATTAATTTGGACGCGAAACGGTGGCGAGGGCGTGCGATTGGGTATGAAAATTAAAAAAAAAAGAAATTAACGCGTACTGGAGAAGGATTAAGGCGAATGGTGCATGCAATTATTTGCAGTATTTGGTGTCCGGACGAGGTTGGCCGATTACCGACAGACAACCGACGCACGAAAGCTCCACCTCAGAAGCGCATAACGTGGCCACGCTGCCGCACGCTCGTCACGCGTTCTTCCCCTCAGCTCCCAATAGTATCCCCAAATCTGCCACCGCTACTTGGGGACCTTTTAACAAAAAACTTATGTGGAAGGTAACTAACTCACTTGCTGGCAGACAGATGAGATTCGTCCGCTTTTATTTTCTCTCTCTTTTTTCTTCCCTCTGCAAGCTCACCCCGTTTTTTCCACTCTCAATCATGCAAAAATGAAAGAAAGGATGAAACTAATTGCACAAAGGGTGAGCTTGCGCGGTTCTGATTTCTGTTACTTCCTCAGTGCATGAACTTTTATAAATATTTATATCTGGCTTCGTACTAAATAGTTTGCTTGGATACCTCTCTTCTTATCTGCTTTCGTTGGAAGAGCTGAGCTTGTTCCGATTCAGTCCTGTAGTTTATTTCTTTTTTCTCAACCATTTTTGTCTATGTTAACTTTGTTTTTTTTATAATATAATACATATTTATGTTCTCCAAGTCGAAATAACATCTCGGTTTGAAGTTGAGTTCTTCTTTTTCACAAATTAAATCTAAAATTAATTAAATAAATAAATAATATTCAAATTGAATCAACCAGGAAAGGACCAAAAAAAGAACGGAAAAAAGAGTAAAAATTAAAGATCCGAGACGAAATTTGTTAATGTTAATTTGTGCATCAAGAATGGAATTAAAAAAATGACAAGTAACAATAATACACGATTTTTTACGTTCAGGTTTTTAAATCAGTTTTGTGTTAAATAAAATACCTGAGCCGAGTCAATGGATACAAGTGGAATTAGTACAATGTTAATTAATAATTTTCAATAAAACTCGTCACAAAAGTTGGCTGACGTGCATAAAGGTCTGGATAATTTTCCGCCGCATTGTAAGTTGCTTTCAAAGTTCTGTGTCAAAGTGCACAAAATCGGTGTTCAATTTTATTATTGTGTTTCACCTCACTCAAAGTGGAAAATAATTATATGCAATTAACCCCGGCAATCAAACTCAAAACTAATTGCAAATTGTGACATCGTGAAATTGTGTTGATCAAAAATTATATTTTCCAAGTTTGTTCTTCCTCTGTTTTTTTATTTCCCTTTTATTTATTTTTTTTACTTTTCTAGTCTGTTTTGTGTTTTAAAATTGTGTTCCATGAAAAGCACTAACATTAATGAGTAATTTTCAGCCCGCCGTCTCGGGATACAAAAAAATAAAGAAAATATGTGCGATCTCGTTTGAATTAAACATTGACATTTTGTAGTTGGAATATCGAGCCGACGTTTCTGTTTATTAATTCCTGTTCAAACGTTTGCAAAGCCGAATAATGAAGCGCTGACTGTTCAGCAAAACATTCGCTGCTGATGTGTGCCGTTGCGAGAATAACCGAGATCAGTCCGGATGCTTTTTTTAATATTAAAATTAATCAACTTAAAAAGGTAATTCGATGTGAAATAACAGCGATTACCGATGCGACTTGAGCAATGTTTAAACGCTACCGCACATATTTTTCCCGATCACTAAACTTGTCCCCGATTCGTGGCCAAAGAATCGTATGCTTTGCGTTCAAACACCGTCACGAGATTTTCTTTTTTAATTTTAGTTATCGTCCACTTTTTGTATATATATTTATGTATATATATATATATATTTAGTAAATAATCTTTTTTGTCTACGTTTGCTTTGTACGCTCGCAGTTTTGGCATCGGAATTAAAAAGCAACGATGCATGACTCTGCTGAAATGCGGCAGTGAAGTTTGCGCATTTATCATTTCTGCATTTTGCAATCCGCTAAAGTATGCACGTGACCGCCACTGCTTGCAGTTGTTTCATTTTAATCTCTTCTCTTCGTTAATTTTTTTCACTCTTCTCTCTCGTTATTAAAAGCTTGTCAAATTGTGACTGATTTTTGCACTAACGTGACTGTTTCATCAACTATTTTCTTCGTTGTTATAATTTTTTATTATTAAAAATATTTGTTTTCATTGTTGTAATGTTTTGTATTTTTTTGTTGGTTCTCGGTTTGTTTAAGACAAAATGTTGGAGCATTTTCAGATGAAATATTTGTATATCGACCCCATTTGCTCCCAGTTTGGATAATTCACGGAATGCAAATGTCCATTTTTAAGATGTTTAATTAAACTGTTTTGTTTAATTGTTCCCAACAAAAGTTTTCATTCGAGTTTCGCGATTGTTTGAACGCGAAAGCAAACTCAAGTTTTCTCTCAGGCTTTTAATTCAATGTCAACAATTTATTTATTGTACCGAAAAGTGTGTTGAACATTTCAATTGGATGATTTCCAACATTCATGCGCACGCTCGTGAAAACAATTTCGGCAATTACCATGAAATGTATGCGTCCAACTGGCCAAAGTATATTTGCTGTTCAATATTGAGAGTCGCGACAAATGCAAAACATCGGAGGCTTCCAAAAACCATCGGACATGATTGCATGAGACCAGTAATTAATAATCACCGAAAGTAATATGACATCGATCAAATTTTGCACGATACTTTGATGAAATTGGCACACTTTAACTTTTACGTATGGCCATCATATTTTATCTAAAAATCTATAAAAACTCTAATTTAATTTTCTCAACAAAAAAAATGTTTACATTTTCGAGTTTTGTTTAAGGTAGTTCTCTAGTTCCTGTTTCTATTTTAATTTCATTAATTTAATCTATTTTGAACTATAATTGAATTTTTAACAAAAGTTTCCTGTCTCATTAAGTTGTGTGTTTTTTGAACATTTCAAAGTGGTTCCAACGAGGCAAGCACAATAATCGACAATTAATAATCAATAATTATAATCTCAAGAATGATTTGATAGCATTTTCAGAATTATTTTCGACAAATTTTCCATAAAATAAGTTAACTAAAAGAAATTTTTCCCATCTCGTTAGAACCAGCTTAACAACCTCAGCATGAACTACCTTAAAGACCATTACAATAAAAGTTTGCATAAAATAAATTACAAAACAATTGCAGCATCTAATAAAAGTTGTTTAAATTACAGCAGAACATTTCTTTTAAGTCTTGTTCACGGGACTCGGGGCACGGAGGTTCCGAGCAGGAGGACTCGCCGCGGACACACAGCACGATGACGCTGCAGGGTTACCCGGGTGAGCGTCGTCGGGACCGTCGGGGCGACGAGGTGGCAGCGACGGCAGGGGTGACGACGCGCACCGGCAGTCGGCGAGCCGCCTCGCCGTTCAACCACACCTACACGGAGATCCGGGACGGCCGGCACCACCACCAGTTGCACGCGCACCACCACCCCCACCTGCACCTCTCGCGGGGCCTCGTCGGCGAGGACGACCCCGTCTACGAGGAGATCGAGCGTGGCATCGGGCCCGGGGGCGGCGTCGCAGGTGAGATCCAGGTGTCGGACATGTCCGACGAGGACGGTCGCAGACAGAGCGACATGAGCCGGCAGTCGTCGCGCAGCTACAGCGACGCGAGGCCGCTGATCCCGTACTCGCCGGCGAACGAGCGGACCCTCGGCCAGTACGGGCAGGCGCCCCCTAGCGACCGGTACGACCCCCTCGAGCAGGACCGAGTGATCAGCGCCTGCTGGGAGAAGTTCAGGCGGCAGCCCAGGTACGAGATGGGCGAGCTGCCCAGGGGCTACGGGGTACCTCAGCAGGACCACACCAGGACCGTAGCCGTCCTCGACGGCCAGACCGTCGTTTGTCATTTGCAACCCCAGACGGACATGTACACCGGCCGGGGAGTCCCACCTCCCTCCTACAGTGAATGTTAGGGACAGGTGGCGCGCGCGGCCTCGGAGATCGCTGCTCTCACCGCGTTACTGATCAACACGCCTCTATTTTAAGCCCGTTTGATATCGCGCTTGCTTTTTGCAATAGTGATACATCCCTTTGAAAAGATAATCCTTCGGGAGATTTATTTTATGGGCTACGGTTACGTTTTGCGGGTAACCCGAACGCCATTTTTGCTTTGTTTTTTATTTTTTTTTATATTTTCTCGTTCCTTTTTTTTTTTTTTTGCAACGTATAAAGCTCCGTGTGTGCAGAGTGCCGTGTGCAACTGCATTCACACACCACGTACGTGACTTATGTGAATAAAAATTTGTCATTCGTGGCGTATCGTGTTCCTTTAAGCTCCATTGTACATTTTTGTTTGGCAGTTTTTTGAGACACTGATTGGTTCTTTTTTTTTTATTTGGATGAGAATTTTTTAAATGTCAAAAAAAATGAAATAATTTTGATTTCTGAATTGGAAAACAATTTAAAACTTTGAATTGCTGATATTATTGTACAGCAGCAACATCAGTAACGCGGGGCGAAAGAAAATCATGGGACAAAAATTGATAAGTTGAAGAAATCATTTCAATGAGCAATTTTAAATCTAACTAAATTATAGAGAATCAGATGAATTTTTATGCGCGATTCAAATTCAATTGAAAAAAAGAAAAAAAAATTCAATTTTGGTCCTGAATAGCAGCGTGCCTCGAACCCGGGCGCTCGTCTAGTTTTAACGCGAGGACCTCAGCCATATAAAAGCGGTCGCGCACGATGCCCATCCGTGTTTTTTCGCGGGTCGAAAATGCGAGGTCGTGTGCGTACGCGCGGAATCAAGCCGGTCCCGAGTGTGCGTGATTGGGTGTGTGATCGTGCGAGTGCGAGCGACGAGAGATTAGATAAAAGCGCATCTCTGTGATTAAAGTACTGAATCCTGTATCATACAATTTAAAAAATTGCTCTAACTATTCCAACGACAACCGGATGCCGCGTGAAACACACTGTACTTTACGCCGTAAAAATAACAGTCTAATGCTCCCCGTTTTACTTTTATTTTTATTATTATTCGTTTGTTCCTTATCCTTTTTTTCATAGCTTTTTTCAGTTACATTATTCGCCCATTAAAAATAGTGTTATCTTCGCGTGGCAAAAAAGGAACAAAAATCTATTTTAAGTTTCGATCTCACTATTTTTAATCGGGGATCTGCAGAAAGGTGTCGAGCTACAAAATTGTACTCTTTTGTTATTTTTCTTTAAATTTTATTTTATCTTTTATTTTCAAAACTTTTTATTTTTGTCTTTATCTTTATCCTTTTTTTGAGTTTATTTCCTTTTAAGGGAAGAACCGAGGAGATATTTTTGTACGAGACTTTTGTTTTCGAGTTGATTCAAAAGGGAGCATTTCGGTTTTTGTTTTTACGGCCAAGGTGAAATGTCGTTAGGAATTGACTCGAATCACAGCGGTATATCATTAAAATATAAGATTGATAGTCAAACACTGAGAGTAAACAAGAAAATGTAAAACCGAATCGTCGTTGTCTTCTATGCGAACGCGCATTTCCAGTTGGGAAAAGTCGCGATAAACAATCGTTTCAAGTTCGCTGTCCAAGCGGTTTGATGAAAAACAAAAAATAGAGAGAAAAACAAACAAGTCAACGTTGAAATGAAACTCGCGCGAACTGTAAAATTCGATTCGATCCGCCAGTTGCTTTGTGCAATCATTACCGAAGGCACTTTTGTAGATAGCTGTATATTTAATTTGAATATTAATGAAAACATTTCAAAAAGTTGCTCCTCGATGGACGAGACGAACTGCCGAAACTGATAAAGATTAATCAGCGCGGCTCCTTTCGCTGCCTTCTCACCGACGGGCAACTTTGATAATTCGCTAATTAATCTACGTTAGGCTTATTTATTTGGGGGCCGCAATTCTGTCGCTGTTTAATTTATTTATTTAAGTGTCGCTGTAAATAAATGAGCAATCGGGGGAAAAGAGAGGGCGGGTAGGGGATGAGGAGTTACGGATCTGTAAAAAAAAATTTCACCGTTCACTGCCGCGCGCATTTGCACAATTTCATATAGAAATCCAATTTGATATAGAATTGATATTTTTTACAAGAACCGCTAAAAGTGTTCGGAATAATTTTAAGAGCCGACTTTTATCTCGTGCACAAAAATGAAATTTAAATTTAATCACGCTGAAAGTTGTATTACGTAAAACGAACCTGCAATCGTCCCCGGCGATCGATTCGAAATTTCCGTTCGGCCAGTTTCACTTGCACAAATCAGGACAGCGGGGCTTGTTGCCTCAGTTTGCGGCATTTTTTTCTCTTTTCCGAGCGAACTTTAAAAAAACAGGGACAAACGTGACCCCCCAAGGGAACCACCTTTATCTCTTCAATTACGGCTGCTTAATTTTGCAAACAATTGATTGAATAACGAAACAAAAGCGGAATCATTGATTAGCGCCCGAGATAAAGGTGGTCGTCCCTGCGAGGTCGTGAGATTGATTGCGTTTGGTTGTTCGCCGCCCGAAACACAACGTGTATAATAAAAATTCAGACCCGTTTTTCCGTCGTTCACCGCCTGTTTCTATTTATTGAATTGTGCACGACGCCTCTTTTTCCTCGTCTCGTTTGTGCGCGATGCTTTAAACGTAGGATTGTTATAGCGCAAAAAAAGACGGGGCGGTGCGACGTCGGGACATACTTTTGTTCTTTCTCGAAAAAAAAGAAGAAGAGACACGAAGTGTATAATATTTTCCGTGCAACGCGCGCGTTCAGTTTTTCGCCCACGTTTGCCCGAGTCATGTTGCAACTCTACAACACTGCCATTATTCAAAAAGAGGAACAAACATTTTGCTCAAAACTGATCAAATCGAAGTTCAAAGACTCGGAAGGCACATTTTTCAAGTTCCGTAAAACTGGTGCTGAAAATTTTGTTCTCCTGTTTTTTTTCTCTTTCAAAGTTTAGGGGGAAAAATAAAAATGAAATTGACACAATATTTTGTTTGCAGCAACAGTTTTACAATTCTCAACACTGACTCGATCGACAATTCTTTTTGTTAGCGTTGCGTTCTTGTCCCAGAATGTTATTTTTATAAATAATGAATATAAATATTATATATGGAATGATAAATGTATGTTTGTATGGACACCGTAACGATGTATTAATGATGGGAGAGATGCGTTCGGCGAAGTTATCTAATAATAAGTGTTTTCCGAGCATCAAGGAAAAGCGGAACTTAGTCACTGTTTTGTACAATTTTTAAAGTGATGTTGAAAGAGAGCGAGCGAGCGAAAAGAAAAAGAAGAATTGCGAACGATTGAGCCTGCGAGCGACCGAACGTTTATCGTGATTTCGCGTCTATGATCTAATCTGTAACTAAGAAGACACCCCGCGCGCTATTTATTTTTTTAGCAATCGTAAAAGGAACGGAATGGGAGCGAATCGTCTTTTCGAACGAGTGCGTTATGATGTGAATTATGAATTTACAATTGATGAGCGGCATTGCTGTTAGCCTAGAGAACATTGTGATCGAATCGGGACGAGCGAACTTAATCAATGAAAAATCAAACTTTCGGGTGACCGATCGATTTTCGTTCCCAACGCAAAGTATAAAGACAGAATATTAAGAAAAAAAAGTGAACTCGAGTTGCGTTTCAGAGGAGTTACGATTGTCGCAAACATTCGAACAATTTAAGAAAATGAAAAGCTGTTTTTCTGAGCGAAAGTGGGATTGTACGGACAAAACAATGTAAATATTGTAAATAAGGCTTTGTACATGTTGAATACTTGTAATATTGTAAGTGAGAAATTGTCTGAGCGACGTAACGATTAATGTGAGACGAGCTAGATAAGGACAAAAAAATTAAAATCATTAAGTAGCCCAAGGACGATGAAACACGCGTCGCAAGTAACTTAAGTATCAATGGTAATAGGTATTGTAAATATTACAAATTAAGCGAAGACGTAAAATATTCAAAGTTCTAAATAATCATTGGATATTTGTAACGGACTCCGAGTACTAAAGTAGGATTGATGGAGGTGACGACAACGTGAATTAAAAAAACGACAGGCAAACAAAATGTTACCGAACAGAAAACCGATGAAGAAGAACAAAAAAGGAACAATTCAAAGAAATGGAGAATCGCAAATTTTTCACACAACTCGCGACTTTTCAAACGATTTCGACAGAGATATGCAATATATGTGTTATCCTTAGCCGTTTTATAAGAAATGTAATCCATCCTCGCAATCTCTACGCTGAACGGAAGACAACTGTATCTTCTTCAATCGTCTGTGAATGCGCGTTACCTTCGTTGTGACCGTTGAGCATATTACTTTTGACGTCCGGATTGTTTCTCATCAGATCAATTTTTTTTATACCATTAGCTTCGCTGAAGTTTTGTTTTGTCTTTGTGTTTTATACCAATTTTTTTATTTCAATCACGGGGGAGCTTCAACGGAGGTGGACCTTGGCGGCCCTTTCACAAGATTTTTCGGATCGGCTGTCATACTCCGGAGTCACACTTGTATATTATATATATAATCGTGAATATATATTTATTACGAATTATAATAAAACCAATTAGTTTCGCGGTCCCGTTGCAGCTCCCCCGCTATCGTTTCGTTGTTTTACAAGTGAATTGATGAGAGATAGAGAGAGAAAGAGAGAGCTGTTCTTTTTGTACATTTTTCTTTTCTTTCGACGCGTGACAGCCCGGTCTGCTGATTTTTTATGCTTCTTTAAGACTGTCTGAAACAACAGATTAAATAAATGTATACCAATCTCTGAATGAAATTGACGTTTTGTCTTTTGTCTCATCCCTTGCCTCTGAAAACCTAAAAGCTACTACGAATCACAAGATTAACTTTTTTGTAAAAATTTAACTTTATTAACTGTATATTTTTAACGTTACATATGTACTTGTTTGTTCTTAAAAATATTTTAATCAGTACGACGTGCGAGGATATAATTTAAATCAATTGAACAATTTTATAAATGGTATAAAAATGTATACCACCACCGATTCCTCCTGACGTTGCATAATTTTTGAATCTAGCGATACATCAATCAATGTAAAAATATAACGTATGCAAGTTCTGATTCCAACAACCAATCTAAAATCGACCATAAAAAATGCTTCATTTTCTGATATACAAACGGTGAAATAGCAAGAATATATAAATTATAACGAAACAGACAATATAATACAAAGTGCAATATAAAAATAAACAAAATTCATTCAACGGTTAAATGGGAACGATTCTTAAAAGGAAACGTCTCTACAGATGCATATATCGATGATTAAATGGTAAAAAGCCCCATCTCGGATAAGAAATCTAAAAGATCCGAGACAACCTGCCTTTTAAAAAGTCATGATTGTACGTTCAACCTGACCATTGATATTATATTTATATATAATTTAAATATACATACTTCGCAATTTAAACTTAAGCACTATAATTCGATCGGTTATATGTAAAGGGAAATATAGGGCCTACGTTTTGCCGTAGAATTTGCGGTTCAAAAGATACAGCAGTAGATTAACGTTGATCTTTGCCTTGCCAAACATGTCCATGATCGCAGCACCTTCAAACTGGAGCTCCAGCAGTTTTTGGATGTCAATCTCTACTTTTTCCATCTCGACGCCCATGAACTTTCCTCGCACGGTGAACACGCCGTTGTGATCGGTCGGTGTGATCTCAAAGAGCACGTTTTTAAATTGCGACTGTGGCAGGCCGTCCACCTCGAGAAGGATTCCCTTTTCTTGCAATTTCGCCGCGGTGTACTTCAATGTCATTTTGTTTTTGAGCTTGCCGTGGTAGTTGTTCATTTTTTTCGATGCATGACGCGACCTGGAATTTAACAGAACAAAATAAACACGCTGCACTACAAAGACTAAATTAAAAAATCTCCATGAAGTTAAACAAAATTTACCACCCATCTTAATTAAATTCAGCGCTAACAAGCAATTTTATTTTATATCTTAGTAAAGAGTGAAAAGAAACTTACCCTTTTCCTGACTGAAGATTCTCAAGGCACGTTTGAATATATTCATTGTAATATTCCACTTGCTCCCTGTAATAACAGGTCTTCTCGTCGAGCTGAGCTTTGGTCGTCTTCAACGTTTGTAATTCCTGATTCCGTAGGACTCGATACTTCCCTTTGTTACACAGGTCTCTGGCCACTGCAGTTACGATACTCTGATACCCATCACTCTTCGACACCCAACCGCCGAGCTCCAATTTATTCAGATAAGCGCGCAATTGCAATTTACAGTCATTTAAGGACGAGCTGCAAACGATATCATGATAATCACAAGAATATATAAATTGGCTTATTTTAAATGCTCCTTTTTAAATAGAGGCCGAGCTCTCTTCGTACCTTTTGTGAACAACGTGAACCACAGGACGCCCATTCATGCATCTTGAATCGTAAAGTTTTTCTTCGACCGGTGAAGTGGTTTCTAGAGCCTCGACCAGATTGTCGCCTTTCAAGAATTGGAGCACCGAAACTAGCAGTTCTTTTGTTTTGATAAACAGCTTATTCAAACTGGGATCGTTCTCTGGCACTTCAAACTTGTTCGTCAGAACGAGACACACTTCCATTTTGCCATAAAATGTTACGTTCGACTCAGGCACATCGTCAGCTACAAAAAACATTTTCAATTTTAATATAATTTTTTTGTTTTGTAATTGTGGATATATTTTTAATTCAGAACCAAGCATTACTTATTCCTAGCAACGTGGCAACTGTCGGAGGTGAACCTAAATCTTCCAACAGTTCGTGCAAGGGGTCCATAGGTTCTGGCGCTAACTGATCCTGATATTCCAGAATGAGATTGTGTGTATTGCAGATGTCCTGTGAAAAAAAAATATTTTTTCATATAAAAATTTAATTCCCGTCTGTGGAGAAATATTGCGCACTTTGCATTTAATTCTCACCTGCAATGAAATGTAAATTTCTGGCTTATGAATCAGGGTTGCCTCGGTGTATTCATGAATATTAAAATGTTTGTCCAATTCATGAATCTCACAACATTTTCGGAAAAATACCTTAAACTTTTCGTGACACTCGACGATAAACGGATTCAGGCACATCAAGTGCATCGATTCTTCACCGAACTGTAAAAAAAACAAGCAAACACGATTACGAGACTGATTAAAACATCTTTTAGAAGTAAAATTATATTTTTGTGAATTGCAAGTTGCGAAAGGTACCGTACCCCTTTCTTCGACGAGGCAAACTGTAATATTTTAGCGACACTGGCTAAATTTCGTCTCTGGTCGTTTGATAAGAAGGGCCTGTCTACGGGAAGTGTTACAATGTCAAAAGCATCGGGCGCAACGATGGCGGCATTTATGAAATGATAATAAATCAGATTGCCGACGACTTTGAGTATATCTTTTTCAGGAGCTTCTGGAAACTTTTCCTTCAGAGTATCATTCAGAACTTTCGCCATGTATAACATGCCGTAAGGAATCTTATCCCTGCATGACGTAATGCGGTTCAAAAGTTCCTCCACGGTGGTTTTTAACAAACGGATCCCGTTGTTCAAGCGCGTCTGCACCTCCTCGTATTGTAGAGCCTGCTGCGGTGTTACCGAGTACGGCAAATCTCTAAAAAAAAATAATAACTGAAAAATATATCCTTGACAATAAAACATCGGTTATATAAAAATAGTTCGTTCGAACATACAAAGCTTCTCCGGTTTCCATCTCGAGCTGGTTTCTCCAGCATTTATAAATGTCAACTGGATTTGTTTCGATATTTATGCTTTTATCACTCAGAAGCCTTTCGATTATTGGTCCGAGAATTTTTCGCAAAGCTCTTTGACCGTTCAGCTGCTTTGTGTAATTCAATGCCATTTTCAACACAAGTGGATTGCCCGTCACAATTTCCGATGGCTTTTGGAATTTACATCTGTGAAAATTGAAATTGTTTCATTAAATTCCAAATCATTGACCTGTTTTGTTTCGTTTGAAAAATTAATAATTATAAATAGGTACCTGATCTCTTCACGAAGAGCTGTTCCTAACAACTTCAGCAGCAAATATTCCTCGCGCGAATTCGTTCCGAAGCTGAACAGAGTGAGGATAGCTTCTTGCAGAAATTTGTTTGTCTTACTTTGAGGCAAGAGGAACAATAATTTGGATAAATATTGCGGATTAGTCTGCAGTGCGTAGAACAAGTGCTGATAGCCTTCCAACCTCCTGCGACCTTCTTTCGTTAATGATTTCAAACCCTTTTGTTGGCCGGCCTCGGTAATAGACTTTCGTGTTTTGTGAGAATGTTTGTCTTTCGCGAGACTTTCCAAGTTTTTGCCATGAGCGATTACGTCCTGTAACGACGTTACAATTGAAATGCAATCTATCGTAAAAGTAGATGAATTCACTCTTCATTTGAGTTTTCAAACTGAAAATGAAATATAAACGATTTTCCATTCTTACATGAAGCGTTATTCGGTTTTGAATCAAGAGGCCAATCTTGATGTCCATATTGTTCAGCTGCTGCGACAAATTTTGATTGTGTTTTATTGCCTGGACCACTTCGTTTTTCAATTGCTGAAAAGAAATGTTTCATGAATGTTTCCAAAGTACAATTTAAATTTCAAATCACAACTACTCAAATTGAAATATCAAATTGAAATACACACCTGCAGTTGCAAATCCTTATCATAATCTTCAGCGTTGAAATTTAAAATGGTGGAAAAATGACGGACTACTGGGAATGGGGGCTTGCTTGAATGCAATAACAAAAAGTAATCTTTTCGAACTTTCCGTCCTCGCCACAGCGCTTGGATCTTGATTATCTTGTGTTCCTACAAAAATAAAGTCATTGATATTTTTCATCAATCTGTAATTCAATAATATGTAATTGATTAAATTACATCAATTAAATAAATATGTAATTGATTAAGAAAAATTAATTACAGATTTTTAAAATCGATTTCAATTTATCAGAATTTTTTTATAACTTACATTCTTTTTGTAATGCAAAATTCTTTCCTCTTCTCGCGATAAAGTATTCACCGCAACCACAGCCATCTGCCTCTTGTGCAAAACGTTTCTCCACCATCTCTGGATCGTAACAATCCGATTGGTAATGTTGTAAAAATGTTCATACCTATCATTGATCTTTTTTCGGAACAAATACCCACGAATGTGCGCTTGAAAGCGGGCAATAGTTTCCTCGAGCGATCTTAATTGAGTTCTTGTTCCTCTTATCACACGATTTATCAAACCCTGATGAACGAAAAAAACATTAGTCGTCAATAATTAATTTCCTGCAATGTTTTCAAGTAACAAAAAAGCATTTACCTGGATGTCTGAAAATCCAATATAACGGCTTTCGTTTAATTTTTCCGGTTGTTCCCACGTATAAGTTTGATCCGCAATGTTAATGTAACAATCAATATTTCCAGGCGTGCAAAACTCTACATAAGGGCAATCGTTTTCCTCCTAAACAAAATCAAAGATTAATTTTTTCGACAAAAAAATTGAATGGTTTGAAAAATTGACCATAAAAAAATGTCTTACCCTTCGTCTTTTCATATACTTGAGTTCCTGCACACATCTGGTTTCCTGGTGTGAGTTCAGAGTTATGAGATGATTTGGGTTGAAACAAGACAAATACGGCTTGATCTCGTTGTCATCGTCCCTGTCGATGGCCGCATTTATGTTAACAAGAACAGAGCACACTGAACAAAAATATGTGTCGCATTAGTGTCAGGTGGTCATTGAGAATAATGAATTCGCAAGCAAAATTTGATTTGAACTTTAATTGCAATTACTTGACTCCGCATGCTCAATTTCGTTATGAGCGATTTTTAGTACGTAGACGAGCTCATCGATGGGAATTAGATCGGAGTTTGCGGTTTGATAAAATTGTTCAAACAATTTGATGTACAGTGGTGCATCCGTTATTTGAATTGGCTTCATCGTATCCAACCGATGGGAATAATTTTTCCACAGGTACGGACTTTTCAAGCAATCGATGAGCCTTTCCTGGTTGTTTTCTTCTACCGCCTTGTACATCTCAAGAAGTACGCCCACAGCTGAAAATTAATATCATTACATTAAATGATCTTAACAAAATTCCAGATTTATTTCGTTTATGAATAACTTTTTGATTTTTTTATTAGTTATATTATATACTAAAATTAAGATTATGTTTATTGTTTTTCGATTAAACAAAATTTACATACCTTCGTCTTCGGTATTTTGATTGTTCACTTGATCAACGCAATCTTGGATCTCCAAGAATGATAACATTGGTCGATTTGGATGAAACTTTTTTCGTTGCTGATAAGCGTCTTTCATAATTTTGTAATAATCTTCTTTCAAATCCTCGTATATAACCTGCAGTATTAATGAACGACCTTTTAGAGAGACATTACAGTTGGGATTGTCAAAGTAAATGTATCGATTCAACTCACCGACAATGGTATTGTATTTGAACTTAGAGCTTTGTAAAACACGTCGATGTTGTTTGTTTCCAAAGTTTTAGAAACTTTGGCAATTGCAGTCAAAACACGAATACTGCCGTGAATATCTTCGAAAGTCACATCAGCCTACATTTTTATTACAAATAAGAAATTAGATTACTCGTTGATTGTCTAACAGTATCAAATATATTTTATGACACACTACAAACTCACCATGGAATCCTCACGATCGATTTTCATTTCCTCATAATACAAAGGCATCGCATAGGAATCTAAAACTTTTTGAAGCGCCAGTTTTGGGTTCGTGAGGGCTTGATAGTACTCGTTTCTACTCTCACTCTGAAGAGCCTGATTAACCTTTTTCACTGCCTCATCCTCTGAAACACAAAACAGAAACTTGTATTTTCGTTCATACAAAAAAAATTGTTTGCAATTGCCAATAAACATTTCGCTTACTTTCGTGACACCCTTCAGTAGCAGCGTTTGCTTTATCGATAGCCTTTTGCATCATGTTTTGCCAAAATTGATAATGTTCTTTCAAACTTTCTTTCCACTCGTTTGTTCCAAAAACTTCGGCTAACGCATCTATGTACAACGATTCGTTTTCTGCCACCACATTCTGTAACGAGTATCGAATTTAGAAATTATCCACTTTAAAATGAAATGGAAAAAAACATGATAATAATAATAATAGTAATAATCACCTGCAGTTGAAGATCTGAAGATTTCAATGCATTTATGAACATTTCTCCGCCAAATTTCATGGACTTTAGAATCTTATTTAATGCGCAACGAGCTAAAAAAATAAAAATTAAAGTTGTAATAAATTTCTCACAATGAAAATAAAAGATCATTACATTTTAAATTATTTTCATTTTACCATTAACATTATTAATATGCCCTTGAATTTCTGCTTGAGTGAGAATATCGTCGTATGTATCTGGAACGTAACTATCATTCAAAGACTGAAAAAAAAACATCAAATCATGACAATGAGAAAACATTAAATTTCGTAGTTGGTAAAAATTTGATTTAAAAATGAAATAAATTTTACCCTGTTGAGTGCACCTTCAACTTTAGCTTCCTTTGCCGAAAGTAAATCTTTGTAATAGTGGGAGACGTGCTCGGGACACACATTTTTCAGCTGAGTTACACTTGATTGTAACGCCGGCAATAACATGTCTTTAGCCTGGAAACGAGAAAAAGTTTTCAAAGTGATAAAAAATTGTTTCCTGAGCCACGCCGTCTTGACTCATCTATAACAATCTTACTTTTTTGCTCAGACAATCATTGACCGCCATAATGGCATCGTGCAGTGCCGTCGTATCGCCTGCCATGGACTTGGTCATGATGCCACCAATCTTTTGGAACGAAGGCAGCTGAATTTTACGATCCTTCAGATCCTTTGTGACTGCTTCGATTTCCTCATCTGGAAAGCGCAATGAAATGATGAAATATGTCTAACAATAAGGGTTTTACCAGAGCTTTCGAACATTAATCTCATTTTTGTATCTCGTACTTGTGAAATCTATTCTTCCGTATAGATCCTGAATTTGTGGTGCCTTTCCGTTTTTAAACAAATGAGTGCTCAGTGCGTGTATGCAGTAGATCACTCTTGGCATATTCTTTTTATCATAAATGTCAGTTGTTTCTGGCATGAAAGTCTGGAACAAACAAATTATTCGTATCAGAAAGTTATCTAATAATTTGGCTCTAAGAAACGAGCAAACATGATTTAAACAAAAAATAAACAAGTAAAGGAAAGAGTAAAGATGAAATAAAAATTTTATTATTTACTATCGGTAAATCCATTTTCTTCAGGCACGTTAAAAAGTGATTTATATTATCAGTGTGTCGGAATTGCAGGCCAGCTACGTTGTAACGTTTCTGGTCGATGTCATAGATCTTGTTCAGAGGTAAAATGTCCGGTGCAACAAAATGGCACAATTTTGCCAAATACACGCCATTTCTCAAATTCTCCTCGAGCTCTGTCGCAGGTGGGAGCTGCTCCTGCAAGCACGCCTCCATCCATCTGAAACAAAAAAAATTGTTTTATATTTTCTTTTCATTTTTTGTTCCACTTTAGTGTCGTGCCATTTTTCAATCCATTTTTTTCACTTACTTTTTAGCTTCTTCCAAATGGCAAAGGTATTCATACGACAGGGTTTTTTCACGCTCCAGATCTATCTCTGCTGCAGACTTTTGGTGATCTGAATCTAAAAAGTTTAACAAATATTGAATTATATATATTATTTTCAATTTTATTTTTTCAATTAAAAGATTGATGGCAGCAAAGTTTCACATTATCTAAAACAAAGAATAAAACTTTTCATGAAGTATACGGGGTGTTAAACTTTTCTGCACTACCTGGCTCACTTTAGAAATACCTGCCGTAAGTATCTTTGTTATAAGGATACAATTCTATTGTTCTATTTTAAAGATAACCTGACCCTAATATGCCTAAGAGAATTTCTTTATTGCCATGCAAAGTTTTCTTATTAAGATACAACATTGAAATAAATTCTAATACGTAGAGCTTCTAGAAATGCTTTTCTACGTTTAATATTGTTTGTTAAAGAAAATAAATGTATCTATATTTTTACAAAAAAAAAAAAAAAAAAATGAATTGTTAAGAAATAAAAAAAAGTTCAAGAATATTTTCTTGTTTATAAGTAAACTAAAATTCTGTTCTGATCCACTTTTTTATTTTAAATGTAAATGAAATTAAAATTATCATTAGATTAAAAAAAGGGAAATGTTTAGTTTCCATTCAGAATTCGAGTGTTTGAAAAATGCGACCAAAGGAAAACATTATGACACTTCACACAAAAGAGGGGGCCCTTTTCTAGGTTACTTATAATCACGATCGCATTCAAAACAAAAACATTTTAGATCAAGTACTCACTTTTTACAGCGGCAGACAAAGATTGCTCAAGGTTTGTCATGTTTGTTAATTGTTCATGGACGTCAGTGTTCGAAACATGAAATATTTCATAGCAGCGGCCGCCGGTCAACTCGAGAAAATTTGTACGTTATACTGCTTGTGCTTTGAAATTTCAAAGTCTTCGGAGGCGTGAAGCAGTGCCAATTTTAGCGGGAATTTTATTTCTAGAATTTGACATTTTTTGTCCCTAGAAATATGGCGCTGAATTTTAAAATTGACTTACATAGTTACACAATTGATTTAATTGTGATTTTAATCAACCTCAAAATCTTCAGCAAACACAAATTTCAGCTTAAACAAAAATAAAGATAACCAAAATCAACCCTTTCAACAATTTGTTTTTCAATTCTAGTTACTTTTATGCGCGGAAAATTTGAATGGAATTTTTTTTTTTTTTCGATGAAAGAAATTAAATTGAACAACTGATATAAACATCGGGTTTTTAAAGTTAAAACAATAAGAAACAAATGCTTTTTTTAAATTTAAATCAATGTCAGTTTGGTTTGTTTATGTAAATATTAGTAATACCATTCGCGCGTTCGACTACGGTTGCGTGGGTGTCAACTTGACAACGCTCATTTTGATATTTCCTTTGACAAAAAAATCGTGATCCGGAATAATAAATTGATCAAAGTCTGGTCCAATCGGTTTATTATTACCATATTTCTACCATTAATTGTCGTTACAGAATTGTAAGAGATTTAACCTAAAAAATCAAACAATGGGATTCGAGAACACAACCAAAACAAACGCCTCTGATTACTGATTCCGCCAGCTGTTTATTTTGATGGAAGCTTTTCATGACAGCTCAATTTCTTTGGCTAAGTGACAGCTTACTATTTATATCAGAATCAAAATGTTGAAACCAAAAGCTTTGACGCAAGTTCTAAGCCAGGCAAACACCGGAGGTGTGGAAAATACTTTGTAAGTTAATTTTTCAGTTCTCATACTTTAAAAAGTAAGTCAAAGTTTTAACAATGTTTATTTCAATCATTTTGAATTAAATTTGTGATTCCTCCTCCTGCGCATTTTTGCAACACATTTTTAGGTTATGTCACCAATGTTGATTTTATAAGAAATGTTTAACTGTATGACAGATGTATTAAATGTAACTAAAATCGAATTTTAATTGATTATTTTTAGTATCGTACCAGAGATATTAATTGAAATTGCGTTTTCAGATTGTTAAACAGAGATGGAGGATTATTGGCGTACAGTGGCTACGGAGACAAGGATGCGAGAGTAACCGCAGCCATCACCAGCAATATATGGTCAGCGTATGAAAAAAATGGACGGACAGCTTTCAAAGAAGATGAATTAAAATTTGTCCTGATGGATTGTGAGGTAAAAAACTTTTATTTATTCACCAAAGATAAGGAAAAAAAATATATGAATTAAAACATTTTTATATATTTTTTTTTCATTATTGTAGGAAGGGAGAGTGGTGATTACAGAAGTGGCCAATCTTCTGCTGTGTCTTTATGCCAAAGACAACGTTGGATTTGGTTTGTTGAGAGAAAAGGCTCAAGCACTTGCAAAGTATTTAGAGCAGCCTTTGAAAACAATCGCCAACATGCCGTGATGCGACAAACTTGTGATCCAGTTTTTTATTTGAAATTTTTTACTCGAAGAATTTTATATGGATTGTTCAAAGGTGTGTACATAAATTGAACTGTAAAAAAAAGATGTGAAAGGTATTTATTTTAATCAAAATTAATATTAGATAAGAACTTTTTGGTACCGATGATAAAATTTTTATTCAAATTAATTCAACAGTACAGATGTTTAAATAATACGATTTTCGTTTTTGGTACAGAAACTTTTAGTAGGTCTGTATATCTACAACATAATTCTTCTTATTTCATCGAATCCTATTAGTTACATCTAATTTAATGGGTTCACTCAAAATAGATTTATACTTGAAATCAAATTTCTTTTTGTTCTCAACAGCGACTTTTGCAATATACACCCCTCTTCCCTGACAACGATTCATTCCTATAATTTTTGTAAATCAAGTTGAATATGAAATTTGTATTTTTATATATTCATCTTGAAATTTTTACAAATATAGGGCATATAATATGCTTACAATGGAGTGAAATTTAGTTTATATCTTTCTTGCGCGCTTCTAAATTATCATCGACTTATTAATCTTGCGATATAAATTAATACTTATGGACTATTTTTGTTAATTGTATATACACACAGCCGTCATGCACATACGTTATTATTTTTCGTACAAAGAAACGATTTCTAATCAAATATTTTATTTTTACTCTCAAATTATTTGGTCACACGAGTTGACATGTTTTCGTCACTGGAAATGTAATTGCTTATACAAATGTATTCAAACTAGTGAAAAAACAAGTTTGCATTGCAAAATTGCGCGTCGAAATTTTTTTTGTTAAATAAATGTGGATATCAATTTCCCACAGAAATTTTTTTTTCATGTTTCCATGTTTCAGAGATTGAATTTCCTTTTTGTATCAAATTGATTTTGTGCTCGTAGTAATATCATATCAGCACAAATAAATTTTATTTTTCAAAGTTTATGTTACAATTAAAAGTCGTCAAAATACTGTCAAAAATTGAACGGTACTCTCATTCAACGTTTATGTATGCTTTTAATAGAAAAAAAAATTGTAATACTTTTTTTTCTATCAAAAGATCAATATCTTTCGAAAGTGAGTATTTATAAAATGCCTCTTAAAGTTTTGTTTCTTTTTGAGCCAATACTAATAACGCTTCATTAATTGGTCAATATTTTATTGTTGGACCATAAATGTATTTGGTCTTGATTTGTATTTGAAGTTTGAATGCGTGGATAACGTTAATCCATCCTCACATCTATTTTATACAATAAAATAAATTCTGTGAGTTCGTATAATATTTACACATTCAATGATAGCGTCAAAAGTCAAAAGGAAGCTTTTTCATCTCAAATTGCGATTTGTACAAAAGTAATTCGGAATAACCTATTTTAAAAATGGTTATTATTCAGATAATATTGTAAATCATCGAGATGAACTTGAATAATGATCGTTAAAAGACTTGTTTCAATTGATAATACTTTTGTCTCAGTGCCTGATCGGAAAATTTTATTTTTTACGAATAAAATAATAAGTAAAATTATAAAAGAAAAAAATAAGTTTCTACGTTAATAAAATTTGATGTCGAAGTGTCTTCACATATTCATTGCACAAACGTTCTGAAAGTATGACACCTTTTTCACATTGTCCAGAGATATTATCGCGAGAACCTTGGACAGTGAACAGTTTTCTGACTTATATACACAGCTAAAACAGACGTTCCCTCAGCGCGGGAGGACTTTTTTTTCAGTTTCTCAAAACTGAAACCAAAACATTACGATTATAATACAAAACAAAAAGTCGAAGAAAAATTGAAATCAGTTGCTCTGAAAAATATAAATATACAAACTGTTAAATCATGGATCGCTTTGTGTGTAACGTACAAAATATGTAAATCGTCTTAAAATATAACTTGTAAAAAAACGAACACTGACAAAAAATGAGAAGTCTGGTAAAGTAAAAAAACTACGAAACATAACTAAGTGCTCACAATGTTTGAAAAAAAAAACAACCAATCTCAATGAAATTTTGAGTCTCGTATTTTTTTATTGTGTCTTGAATGTAGTTGATTGTCCAGTATCTGTGCAAAATGCAAACAAAAAAAAAGACATGTTTTGAAATGACGTTCAGAGCGACATGTTTCAACGGACATTACATTGAAATTTGACAGATATTTAGTTGGACGATTTTGTCGAAGCGTACAAACATTGTTAGTGAGAGTATCATCTTTTGTTATCCTGGTTTCGCAACTTAAAGCTATCACTAATTCTTATCTTAGAATTGTTCGTAAGTACATTCGCTTGAATGGGAACGCAATCATATAAAAAAAGGAAAACAATAAACAGAGAAAATATAAAGTTAACTTAAGAAAAATATAATTAAACCTTCATGATTGCACATTGGACATAATCGTCGATAGGCAATAAATCATTTTTTATGAAGAAAACAAAAAAGAAATCGGAGCTTAGATTTAGGCCTAACTACAGCGCGTGATTTCCCGCACTTGCAAATATCTGAACGTCTACATCGCACCGATGTTCGCGCAACCCCATCCTATAACTTTGTCGCAGTTGATTAGTCGGACAATGAATAATTGGTATCCAAGTATTACAAACGTTATGTTTTCTCGAGGTGGCAGTGCGAAGGTATATTTTGAATCTTAACATATTTATCAAAGATACAAACAAACAGATCCGACTTTATACATTTTGGTACAAATACAATTTATCACCAGGGGGCATCGGCTCAAGCGTCAGTCCACCGTTTGAGGCACCAAGTGACAAAGCAAGCTTGCCCAATCTTTGAAAAATTAACAATTTCACAAAATCATCTCGATCTTAAATTTCGAAATTCAAACAGGAATTATTCTTTTCCAGTTGATCATCGAGGTGGGCCGACAGTCGGGCCCTCGCAGTCCCCCGGGCGATAACAATAGATATTTTTTGTTCTACGAGATACTATCGAGCTCAATCATATGTTTATATATAAACGTTCGGATATATATACACATAATCGAAATTTCGTACGTAAAAGACGTGTGTTTCTCTTAAATGCTATTGTCCGTAAGATGATTATCCGTTCGTGCGCCGGATGTGCAATGACTTTTTGAAGACGTGTCCTCTGTGTATGGTTCAGCCTTGTTTCAACGTCAAAGTGTCGGTCGACTTTGAAGTTGGGCTCTCGAGATGTTTCTTTTGTTACGCTGTATTATCAATTTGCATCGTCGCTCACGGAACCATTTTTCCAACACAAGCACCGACTCCGTACAAGTCAGACAAGTACTTGGATCGACTCAAATCCCATCAAACTTTGAATTTGATTATCACTCTCTTTCTCTTTCTTTCATTCTTATCAAACCACTGTCTTCATTCTTTGCTGTCCGCACGACAGTCAAACACCGTGGTCAGAATCGTTGAAAGAAAACGTAGCTCTCTTTTATTCTTGCTGGAGGCTGAAGGAGGCGAAGAGTTTTTCAGGAAAGACTAGACATTACATGCGCGAACCTTTCTGCTGCAGAACCTAAAATAGAAATTCAAAATTGTTCGTTTTTTATTATTCATGATAAGGATTGGGAATGAAATTGTTTTTTTGGAATTTGAGTTAACAAATGTGTGAGATACAAGTTTTTTATTACAAGTCGTTGTTAGAAACCCCCGACGACGAGTATCAGTACACCAAAACGATAAGAAATAACACAGTTAAATAATCAAATGTGATATCCAATTTTCATGAATTTCCATTTAATTATTTATATTTATACAAAAAGGAACATTGTAAACGGTATTGAATTTAAACATGCAATAACAAAATCATGCAAAAAACACAGGACAGGAAGTAACCAAACCAATAAGATCAACATAATTCTTTATTCAGTGATCAGACATGCGTACAATAATCATAATTTGGGATGACAAAAATCGTAATTGTATAATAACGTTATATTAATATAACACGGTCATTATACCCCGTTGCGAAAAAAATTACATTAAAAAATAAAAGAAAACATGCGCATGCAAAATGTCCCCTGACACAAAATTATAACAAGCTGGATCCGAAGCTGAATTTTCAATACAGCTGAGAATGATTTTTGTTTGTTGAATAAAAAATTTAGTTGCATCAAAAAATGAGGTATATCACAATTGTGTGTGTTCTGACTATAAAAGTTGCAAAAAGTTTTAAAATGTACTAGAATAAGTTTGCGTCTTAAAAATATTTGCTTCTTTGTAACATATTTGGTATTAAAAATATTTTGTAAAAAGGTCAGATTCGTTTTTGGCGCCAGGCCAGCGTTTTGTCCGACAAGCACGCATTTCTTTTTGACCAATTTATCAATTTTATCATTCCTTTTGGGTTATTTTTATAGCTTCAGGTTTGGATTTATACAAGTGTTAATTACAATTTTGTTCATTTGGAATACTTGTTATGTTAAAAAATAATGATGGTTCAATTATAAATCCAGTTCTGCTTATATAAAATTATGCGAAGCAAAATATTAGTAGCTATGTAAGCAATGATTATTCATACTAACAAAGAACATATAAAGTTCAAAATACTTCGAACATACTTTGGTTCAAGTGAAAGGTAAGGGAATCATTTGATTCTTACAAAAGTCTCGTTGATAATACTGCTGTCTTCTTTAAAAACCAAACTAAATTTCAAAAGTAGAAGTCAATTTCTTTTTTTTTTTTTTTTTTTCAAATTGAATTGATAAAATTTATCGGCGCTCAATGGTTGCACAAAGACAAACAATTGATCTCGATAGCGGCAGACTTGTATAAAAATGCTGCAATGTTATAAAAATGTTCACTTTGGTCGTTTTAGATACAAGACGGTGATGCTAACTTGTTTAAATACTAATTAAATTGATTGTTTTAAATACAAATAAAACATAAGTGTGTAAAACATAATGAGAGACTGGAGGTCAAACAATGCTTCATGATGAACTACTCTGACCAAAATTGGGAAAGTTTGAACGAGTCATTGGTACCTTGACGCGATCTGTAGACTCCTGTTCTTTACTCGATAATTGACTTGGTCCGTACTCTCGACTCACGACGCACAAAAATTCTGCATGATCCTCGTTACCATAGTTGTACTGAGAGCCTATGTTGATTAACTGAAACAAAATCAACCAAACATGTGGACATTTGATATTTGATTTGTCGTTTTGATTTAAAAAATTAAAAATTTAATTTTCAAGTTATGTAATTTTTCATTTGCAGCAAGGGATAACATTTGCTTTTTTTAAAAACTGAACTATTTATAAAAGATACAATTATACAGCTTCATATTATAATTAACTTTTAATATTTTTTATGGTTTATTATGAAGTTTTTTTTATTATCAAACATCGAAACTGTAAATTTTTGAATTTTGTAGATACAAACCTGCTCGAACTTCCAACCATCGGACATAGTGGAAACCATCTGTGTGAGTTCGTCCTCATGGCATTGGATTACCCTGTAGACGTGCTTCTTGGACTCACGAACTGTCCTTGTATCGCGAACCATGATCCTTTCTTTAACAAGTCTGATGAGTTCTGTGATGTTGTAAAATTCAGCCTCCTCCAAAACCCCTTCCTCTGCCAGGTCCTTATTTATCACCAACTTTCCATGACGGAGATAATTCAAAACTGGACTGAAGTATGTTGGATCCCTGTCTATGAGATAAGCTCCTGTCTCATCCTAAGAAAAAAAAAGCATCATAAATTAAACTACTCATTAACACTTATCTAACTACAATTGTTTTGTTAATTAAAAAATGATCTATAAGTTTATGAGAAAAAAAACTTGTTGATCATAAATTCAATTATCAAAGTTACATTATTTTTATCTGCATCTTCTTTTAGCCAACGGAGATTGTATTTGTCATTGCAACATTTTGCCGAAAAAGCAATTAATCAATTCTTTCTCGCATGCGAAACGATAGTTTATCTACTATTTTCGCTTTGTTTCATTTCACAAGATCATTTAACAGTACTCCCAACCCAATACATCACCGGTGCAATCACTCACTTGATTCGACGAAAAAAAAAAATTAATTACCTTCAAATCGATATCACAGGGAAAAGCAGAGTCAAGCTCACAGGACACGCGAAAATATTTAACATTATGAAATGATTTTACAAAGCTATATAGCAACCCTCACCTCCATGACAACAATTGTTCTCGGGCATCACAACATTTGCCGTCTCATTCTAAACGTGAACACGATGGTAAACAACTTTTCATCATGAACACAGCTGCAAAGTATGTCAGGCGCCGAGATCAATCGCTCTTTATTCAGCCCAGATTCGCGTGGCTCGAATTTTTCAACAAAATAAAAAAAAAATAAAATCTCTCGTTGCCATGTACAAAAGTCTCGGTCGAACATTTTTTTCAAAACGTTCGCCAAGTAAACAATGGAATGAAGGAGGTTAAATCGATAGGCACAAGATTGATCTGACAAGAACAACAAAAAAAACCATCGCAACAAAATGCTCAGGACAAAAATAAAGGTCAACTTTTTGGAGCAACGAGAATGACGATGGCAGGTCAACTAACCCTGTCCGAGATGAGGTCGGAGTCCTCCTGACAAAGTCGGCAGAGAAACGAGTTGGGGTCGCGCGTCAGCGTGGTTTTCGCGGTTAGAAAATAGGTACCGCCGACGTTAAGTCTGACCCACTGGTTGTTGCAGCGTTTCGGCAGGTGATTCTTCGTGATCTCGTGTGAATTCGTGTCGCTGAAATCCTCCATTTTTGTGCCGAGGACAGACGAACTGACAACTGCCGTGGCTTTCGATGAGAAACGAGTCGAAAGATGATTAGTGCATGGCAGGGACACTTCGGTGTACTCGCACTGCATCGGAGGGCGACTGACTCTTCGTTTATCCGTCGCGATTGTTTGACAGCAGCCAGGCTTATCAACAAAATGTCACCATGTCACTAGAAATATCACTATAGGAAAAAAAAGAAAAATTGGTGTCAATCTTGTAGACAAGTTCAATTGCAACCAACTTCAGAGCTAAGAGAGAGAATGGATGGGGTGAAGTTGGTTAGGAAAAGAAAAGAAAAAAACATTTTTAACAGCTTCAAAATGTGTTAATGAATAATAAATTGCTATTTTTATGTGGTATAAGAAAAAAAAATTGTTTTTCACGTTTGGACAGTTTTCAATTGTAACCAACTTCAGAGCAAAAATGAAAAAGACAGTGTGAAGTTGGTTGTGTTTGAAAAAAAGAAAGAAAACAATAATTGTCAACTCGAAATTTGTTACTCTTCTGTGGTAAGTAATCGAGGTTTGCTTACATGTTCATTATCAAAACTTGTGTGTCTTCTTTTTGACTTTGACCTTGAGTTGTTTCATTGTTTCTGTTCAACTGTCACGAAAAATAAAGAAAATACAAAAATGTCTCAAACTCGTTTGTGAAACTTTCAAATACTGCCAGAACGGTTTTTGAATTTCGGCGCCACTTCGAATTAGACACGCATTTCCTCTCTTATCTCCTCTCCACGTATATAAATAGCATTTTCAAAAGTCATTCATTCATTCCTTGTTCAAACTTGGCTGAAATCCGAAAGCCTAGAGTCACGGAGTTGAACTTTTTTTTTCGATTTCACTTTTGGCCCGGGAAAGAATCAATTTTTTTTTCATCTGACTGTTTACCAGTAAGTAAAAGAAACAACAATTCCTTTCTTTTGAATTGATGAATTCACCCACGTGAATTCAAGATGTAAACACAAAAGTGAACGTTGAAACACATGAAAAACAATGGTGTTGATTCAATTATTTTAATTGTTCCAGAATTTTTGTCCGACGCCGTTGTGTGAACGAAGGAACACGTGGAACTTGGAACCGTGATTTGGCGGCGGGAAACCGGAACACTTGTAAACATACCCATGCACCAGTAATCATCAATCGTCAACATGGCGGACACGATTGAAGGTGAGCAATGTTTTGTTCATAATTCTTAAATAAATTCAAAAGGGTTATCGTAAAAGTGAGTTTGAACGTGCGAATCATGAGCGTTGTGACCCAACGTGGCCGGCGACGCGCAGTTTCGTAACCTCAAAGGCAGCCCGTGGGCGCGTATTCGATTTGAATTTCATCAGTCCGGGGCGAGTTTAAAATTTCAAAAGTCAGCAAAGTCAGCCCACTGCAATTCAAACGCGACAGATTTCAAATTCGCCTGCGACGCTCGACGATTGCTGACTGTGAACAATCGTCGCGACAGCTCGGCGCTTCGCTCGCTCCGGTGCGATGTTTTCGAAAAGCCAGCGGCGAAGCCTTTCGAACGGCCCGTTTCAAATAAACAAAGCGCCCGCTTCTTTGGTTATGTTGTGTTTTTCATTTGAAACTTCCTATCAGCAAAAGTGAAGTTTTATTTTCGAACAGGCTCGTTGATGATGTCCGCACATTCAAATTACCCCTCGTCCAATATTTCAAATACGGTTTTAATCAAGACCCAAACTTGTTGAACATTTCAAGATGGCAAAAAAGCTAAACAAACGTTGCAAAAGCTAGACCAGATTTTTAAAATACATTTTTTTCCGTGAATA
This sequence comes from Trissolcus japonicus, assembly GCA_030522925.1. Lineage (NCBI taxonomy): Eukaryota > Metazoa > Arthropoda > Insecta > Hymenoptera > Scelionidae > Trissolcus > Trissolcus japonicus. The sequence goes on along the minus strand of JAPYZS010000155.1, from coordinate 48,703 downwards.
ATTTTGAAAAACAAATGCCTAGATATTTTAAGTCGATCCGACAAAATGATTGGAAATTGATATTTGATTGTTTCAGGTGAATCAGCAGAAACATTGTTGTCAATAAAAAACGGAGGATACCCTTCAATTGAGAACATCAAGACTGAGATGTCTGATGACACGATGGACATTGACGATCCGTCGATCTCCAACAATTCCATGGACTCTAACATGGAAGCGGACGACTCGGAGCCGGTGCCTGAACTTGGTCCAGCAGCTTTGGGGCTGCAGAGAGTGGGCACCAAACCTCCCCCGAAACCGAACCCACCGACTCAACCCGTTCAAGTGTTGAATCGCCGTGGCATGCCTGCGAGAATCCGAAAGAAAAATAAGCTCTTTTATGATGACATTTTGGTCAATCATCCACATCACAGGTGACGATTCAATTTAAAAACTAAATGAGATTTGGTTTATCTGATGTATAATAATTATAATGATAAATTAATTTAGGATCAAGAAAGAGCCTGGTTCGATGGACATAAAAGCATCGCCAAGAAAAATGGCCAAACCATCGCCAGCCAAAAGGATGAGCAGGTCGTACGACAAGAGGTCAGATGACACTCCAACCAAATCACAAATGTCAACGCCAGTCAAATCCGAACACTCGGATAAGCGCGTACGACCATCGTCACCGGATCGTAAGATTGGCCAGAAGATTGGCATGAGATTAAGGAATTTGCTAAAGTTGCCTAAGGCTCACAAATGGGTCTGTTATGAATGGTTTTATAGTAACATTGACAAGTAAGTATCATGTTATATTTTTTTTTATAAAATATATTTTTTAACGATAAAACTAAACTATTAATTGATTTTTAAACATTTTTTTAGGACCCTGTTCGAAGGAGATAATGATTTTACGATTTGCTTGAAAGAATCATTCCCCCAGTTAAAGGCTCGTAAGCTCACAAGAGTCGAGTGGTGCAAAGTCCGACGTATGATGGGAAAGCCACGGCGATGCTCGCAGGCTTTCTTCGAGGAAGAGAGAAAAGAGTTGGAGCGCAAGAGGCAGAAGATCCGTATGCTGCAACAAAGAAAAGCGTCGGACATTCACACTTTCAAAGACTTGCCAAGTGAAATTCCACTTCAGTTAGTTATTGGTACGTTCAACTTTGATTTTTAGCTGTTTTATTCATTCCTCCATACGGAAAGTCTGATTACATTTTTTAATTTTAGGCACAAAAGTGACTGCACGACTTCGAAAACCACAAGACGGTTTGTTTACCGGAAGTATTGACGCTGTTGACACAAGTAATAATACTTATAGGATCACATTTGAACGCGCCGGTCTGGGAACTCATAGTGTACCTGACTATGAAGTTTTGGTAAGAAGAAAAGCAAAATTTTGAACAATGAGTTTTATGTCATCTGAAACATTGTAACTTGATGTTTTATTTTTATTATTTCAGTCAAACGAAGCTCCAGAAACCATCAGTGTCGCTTCATTCGCTCACAAATTCCGACCAAGGAATATCCAATATGTTCCATCGCCGCCGTACAGTTTCAAGCTGACATCACCACGTCTGAATAACGATCCGCTGATATCAAATGCCACGATCCCCAAGAAAACTCACATCGGTGGTATCATGAACGGGTACCCGATAAAATTGTTGGAATACATGGTGAAGGTGAACAAAATTCTCACCGCCAAAAAGCAGAAGATAAATGCTCTGAAAGACATGAACAGTGAGGCTGAAAAAAGTCGATCGTTCGGCGAACCTTTGACATCGGAGTTTGAAAAAAAATATGCAAGGTATAAACGAAAATGGAAAATAATACTGTTATTGATTTTTTACAAAAGTTAACGTTTGATTATTTACTCTTTTTTGTAAACAATGTTCTTAATTGTAAGTTTTACAAAACTGTTGATTTATTTTGTAGCATTATTGTTGACTTGGAGAAAATGAACTCAGCCCTGCAAGACTTTTTGAACGACGTGCAAGAACTCTGTCAGGAAATAGCGCCGGAGCCGAGTGTTGCTGCGATGCTCGCTCCTTCTCATTTACGAGAAAAGTGTCGTCATGAGGCATCCGAGATGGTCGCCAGGAACAACATGATGAATGATAAGGAACCCACGAAGATGAACAAACTCGTCGTTGATTTAACAGCTTTGCTGTTGCAAGTAAAGGTGTGTTACAATTTAACAATTTGTTTTTTTAACGTCGTTTTATGCTCATCTTCTGAACTAAATTTTTTTTTCAGTGTCTGTCTGATTCGGATCGCAACGCATACGAGCTGAAAGTTTTACAAGGTACGATGGACCAGATCAGGAGCAAATTGAGTCCCGCGAACCAACAGATTTTCCGCAACTCAATCGAGGTGCACATGCAGCACATCCAACTTGGATTAAGCCAAATGGGCTCACTGATGCCGTTCGTTGCCCAAAAATCATAGCACGTTACTAGTTACAATTATTGTATAAATGTGTATTTTGTTACAACCATTTTCTCGGTCCGTCGATGTTTAATTACAGTGATATATTAAACAGATATATATATATATGTATACATATATATATATATATATTCATATATACACAACTTTAGTGGATGAAATTTTAAAATCATTAAAAACCAGAATACTTTTTAAAGGAATTGTTTAATCGCATTTTAAATTATCTTGTCTGGAAAATCGTATGTTTTGCTGACAAATGATGAATGATTGATTTTACAGTTAATGTGATAAATTAAAGTTGAACAGATGTAAACATTTTTTCTTCTATTTTTTTCTTTTTCTTTTTTTTTTGTTTTTTTTTTTTTGGAATGGACCAAGTGTTGTCGCATAATACATTGAACGTTCATTTTATGAAGGACACTTAAAATGTAAAACACGATTAGTGCAATTGTCATTGGCGACAAACTTACAAATGCAGGAGAGTTGCGTTGAAAATGATGGGAAACAAATAAAGCTTTGAAATTTTACTTCTAATTATGTATATTTGCTCTACAGCAGAGCATGAATGTATAAAATATCATTATAGTGAAAACATATTTATTTTCAACAAATTAAAGAAAAATGATAAACAAATGAATTATGTAAATACAAGTGACTTTAAATGCTGCATCTTGATTATAAAAAAAATATCGTCTATTGTGTTAGAATAATTAGATTATTGGTACATGATCGAACACTGGTTCACAGATCAAGTACTTACATGTCAAAGGTTTATGCTTAAGCAAAAATTTTTCCGATAAGTACGTATATTTGAGTGTATATGGAAAAATAAAATGTTTAGTTAAGTACATAAACAAAGCAGTTTATTATTTCATAAAAAACCTATCCCATGAAAAAAAGCAAGAGCAAAATTATGAGAACAAATTTTGTAGCAATATTTATTGATTGGAATTTGGTATACACAATTTTTTCATTGTCTAATCACATTGAAAATCTACAGTTCATGTGTATAAGTTTACAAGTTTCAAGTCGATAGAAAAATTTGACATTTCATAAAACCATTTTAAAGAAAATAGGAAGGAACACTTTCATTGTACAATAATTAGTTTGAGAAAAAATCGCCTTGTTCGATCGGTGAGTGAACTGCTGTTGCGAACGTCCAACAAAAAAAAGTGTACAATCTATAGCCACAATATTGTCGAACCACAGTAATTATTTTTTATTTACAATTAATCGTCGTTACAGGAAAAAACAAAAGGATGAGCTATACATCTGTGGATTTGATTGTACGTCTGAACCGAAACATTCGGTGAGGGAATGCACGCAGGAATGCATCTCGGTGTTCTTCCCCCCAATGCTCTGCACCAACACTCTAGGAATTTATTTACATGTCCCACAAGTAATTGTCCTTAAGTCTCATGAGGATGCGGTGGTCTCGTCGGCTTAAGAATAAGTTTTCCCGTGTCATCACAGCTCATGTTAAAATCTCCCAATACGCTCCGAGCTCTTTGTGTTATTATACTCGGGGCTATGACTCTCCTATGGATTCCCATTAGAAAGAGAATAACTGAAAATTAAAATAATTAATTAATTTTAGTTAATTAACACCAGAAGATCTAAGAAATTCGTTATTCTAGAGGTACAAAAACAATTTTCTCTTTTTGATTTTCATTAAAATATAAAATAACAATCCTTTTTTTTCATGTAACTAATTTAGTTTAGATTTAAAATTAATTTACAATATTTTATTTACAAAAATTAATTTTTGTTATCATTTAATTTAATTTTTTTACTCACCTAATAATATACTGGCTAGTGCAAAAAAAGGATGATTATAAAGACTTTGAGTGAACGATACTGCAGATGTGTTAGGATCTGTCAACCAGTGCCAAGCTCCCACTGCAGTGCAGATTGAAATTGAACATAATAGGACTGAAATAAAAAAAGAAATAAATTACAATTCAGCAATACAATTTTTCATAACAAAAATGATATGACATTTTTTATAATTACTCCTCCATCTAAGTGTGGCAGGTTGCAAACTTGCAATCACTTCGGTTAGGCGTCTTTCGAATGCCTTCAAATCTGAAAAACAACAAATATAATTTCATTAGTTTTCATGCAAAAATATTTTGTTACAAAAATATTCTCATTTTTTCAACTTGTTCTAATAATTTCGATTTTGATCATTTTTTGAATCACAACAATTATGAAAGTTCTATTTATGAGTGTCGCGATTTGAGTCGATAAATGTCGTGCATCAACGTATAGAACAAATTGTTATTTATAGATGACAGATTTGAATTCGCAACTAGACAAAGGAAAACAAAAATTAAAAATAAAAAAAATTACTAACAAACTTAAGTGTCAAGTAAAATGGATGATTGACAACAATCGAAAATATCTTACAGAAGAGTTGATGCCAAGTTCATGTCAATAAATATGAAAATTGAATTGGAGTACCTTCACAAACCGTCTGATCCAGTGACATTGTGGCCAATGGCTTGAATTCCACCCTTCAAACCCAGCCTGCAATCAACATCTGACCCACCTGGAATTATTTATATTGCAACAAAGGTTAACCTCAAAACAACATTATCAAAATAAAACATTTTTGTTGTTTACTTCGCTTCTTGTTCCCACAAGAATGGTCTTGCTGCTCCGTTGCAGAACACATGGGGACATTTTTGCTACCAACTTTTGCATTATCCCTATCACCTAAAAAACAGTAACAGGTAGAATTAGAATGTTCCTAAAAGGTATTTGACAAGACTAAAAAAAGGAAGATCAATAAACATTATCAAAAACCGCAATATAATTTTTAATCTTTCACACCGTCACTAAAAGGTCACAATGTCATTGCCCCTGTAAGTAAACATCATTTGCAGTTTCATCCCTTAACCTAAAATTTGTTGAGTTCAAGAAAATGAACAATCCAAATTGTTTAACAGTTTGTTTGTTTTTTGATTATTCAAGTGACTTTCCATAAACTTTGATAAATTGAATTTTTAAATTTACACTAAAAAAATATTAATAGTTGCAGATGGCGCTAGTGAACGGGTAATAAACAAGTGTTGAAGTGGCGTGTCAAGAGGAGAAAGATGGTGTGGGTGAAAGACTAGTGCGAACAGTGATCAAGAATAGACAGGAGACTCGAGTTTCGTCGCCGGCAGTGCAGAACTGCATTTCGGATAGAAGAGAGTAGTACACGAGTAGGGACGTCGCTGCGAGCAAGTCTGTCTTGTGATGTAGGGTCTGTTGACTGCGTATGCCAGGTCTTTGTTTGACGGAGCAAAACAGCAGCGACTGGAAACAAGTGGAGCGACCGAGGATGCCGGTGAAAGTGGACGTGGTGCCGCCACCACCCGCGAACTCCAAACAGCCGGGCGTCACCAAGTCGCTGCTCTACAACGGCTCGCGTTTCCAGGGCTCGCAGAAGTCCAAGGGCAACAGTTACGACGTAGAGGTTGTTTTGCAGGTTAGTTTTGCCAGTCGCAACAATTGCGCTGCAACTTCGCCGACCCGTTTTCAAGGCTTTGGCAGATTCTTGCTGACGTCTGCCAGCCAACTGCGTATCGCCCACGTTAGCTCCTTCCATTTCAATCTGTGCTCCAAATTTTTTGGCATCCGCCACTCACGTCTCTACGCGGCTGTTTTGTTTTGCACGAGTGGCCGATTTTACAGGTGGCGGCGCTTTTTAACACACCCCCTCCCCCTTTCTTAATTATTTTAAAACATTTTCATTCCATTTTGTCTTTTTCTGATTTATTTATCCAAACAAACGTTATTTTATGTTTTGAATTGTCAATCTATCCATCTCACTCAATTATACAATTTTTGCAACATTGACACAAATATAAAGTGGAAAAATTGATTCCCTTACCTTTTTCATTTTTAGTTTTTCGATTTCAAATTTTTAATGATTTTGTTTTTCAGCATGTTGACGAGGAGAACAGTTACCTTTGCGGTTATCTGAAAATAAACGGTCTCACGGAAGAGTTCCCGACCTTGACAACATTTTTTGACGGTGAGATTATCTCCAAAAAGTATCCTTTCCTTACGAGAAAGTGGGACGCTGACGAGGATGTCGACAAAAAGCATTGGGTAGGTGTTTTCCATCGATTTGTCCATCTTTTTTCAACTGTTCAGTTCGATCATCAGAATCAACAGATTAATCACCAGTTTAATTCAATCGAATGGAGATCAGATTTTTTCATCGATGTAAAGAAAAAAATTAATAGTACTCGTCATACAATATACAATTTCATTCTTGCTAGCGAAGCACTTTCGCAGATAAGATAAATTGTTGTTATTCTTTCAGAGCAAATTCGAGTCGTTCTGTCAGTACACCAAGACGTTTAACACCGACACATTTGACTATGAGGCGCTCAAGGGTACGGATTACGTGTTCATGAGATGGAAGGAACACTTTCTCGTGCCAGATCACACAATAAAGGACATCAACGGGGCATCGTTCGCTGGATTTTACTACATTTGTTTTCAAAAATCTGCGGCATCAATAGAAGGATATTATTACCACAGAAGTTCCGAATGGTGTGTTCTTACAACTCGGCTCCAATTCATCCGCAACTTTTTATGCAACTATCAAGTTTCATAATTGCGAATCCGTATTAGTTTTATTATTTGTTTTGTGCTTTGTATCGCATTGATTTGACTGTATAAACAAGTTGCAGATGTTCAAAACTAATTGCATAAATTTAACTTTGTAATTTGAATACCAATTTTTGTTTTTCAGGTACCAGTCGTTGAATTTAAGGCACGTACCAGAACATAGTATTCAAATCTACGAGTTCAGGTGAAACTAATGACCGTCGCTCAAAATCCGTTGGTATGCGGTATTTCTTTTTATCCCTCCAAAAACAGATCTCATGACAATTGTCAACGTTTGATCGGTGTTGATTTGATCTTCGACCGAAAGTAAAGAGAGATTAGAAAATAATAATTGTGGATACAAATTGCACAAGAGATGTAACATGTACACATTTTTATTTATCTTTTTGTCACATCGAAATTGTAGCACTGTTCATTGTATTGAACAGAGCTACAATTCTCACCGGACAATTATGAGATCTGTTTACGCGGAGAGGACAACTGTACATTATTGACAATTGCGCGCGCACGAAGCCGACGCCCGACAATACAAAATAATGAACAAATGTGCAGATGTAAGGATAACGAGGCTTGCCAAAATCGACAATTGGGCGACGATTTCGGGCGCCAAAACCGAAAGAGTGAATGAGTGTGCGAATCGAATCTGCGACTGAATGACAAAGTTCATCGATGAAACGAAACACGGATAACGGATACCGACTTAGCTTTTGTTCGTGCATAATCTGTAGCTTTCTTTCTCCCTTTTTTTTCTGTCCACACTTCACCAGTCTTGTCTCTTGTTTGGTCCTTTCCTTTTTATCCAATTAACCATAACGCCATTTCTAATTGCGCCAATTTTCGTTTCCCCCCCGACGAGATGTTACTTGTAGAAAAAAAAGTTGTAATTTTCTGATTTTTGAAGCGTCAATCATTGTTGACAATCAGTTCGTCACCGGATGAATCTCGATTGTAGTTCGTTATTGAATTGTTGAAATTCTTTATCGCAGAAATATTTTCAATCGACAAAATGAGTCACAGTAAACTCGATTAACTGATGAAAATGATTACTTAAGTATGTTATGATACGATGAATAATTTGAAATAGTTTGTGAGATACAATTAATGTCAATAATCTTTCTTGAATGTTTTAATGATGACAGGCCAACAGCCAAGTTTTAACCGTTTGAAAAAGTGCAAGATCTTGTTTTTCTTTTATACATAGATTATAGTATAATTCGTTTTTAATTTTTGAAACGAATTCATTTTTTTGCAATCCCCTTTGCAAACTATTTGCTAGCTTGTTTTTACCAACCGGTGTCGGTGCGCAAGTTCGTTTTATCTTACAGGAATAACATTATTTTTAATCATCGCATCTGCACATAATGAAATGCAATAATTTAAATGAAAAAAAATATATAGTCTTATAATGTTGCTGTTATTTAAAATTGATTGTACATATGAAAAAAGAAAAGTCAACAAATATACTTCACTGCTTGTGCAATTTTCGACATTTTAATTAAAAAATAATAATTCATATAGATTCAAAAGGCGCTTCAAAAGTAACAACAACAGAAAAATTTATACTTATTTTTTTGTCTTCGCCGACGTTAAAAGTACAGCGATATTGAGAATCGCTGACCTTTATCGTTACTGAGATAGTAGTTTACAATTTGAAATCAATCATGCAAGATGATATTTTGAGAGAAAAAAAAAGAATCTTGAGAGTTAATGACTTATTTTAAACCATATTCAATAGTTATTTGAAGTAGAACGAGAAAACAAAAAGAAGCATTGTTATGTCGGAGCGTAGCAGTACTTAAGACAGAAGTGTTAATATATGATATATATGTGCGTAGAAAAATGAATTGCGGAAAATCTAAAACCAAAAAAAAAATTATATGAAAAGTATAACAGATTCAATAATAAATAAAATAATTATAGGACGCGTAACTGAATAGACTGTAAAAGATTGTTTCAAAACCACCTTAGACTAACGACATATTTATTTTCCAAAGAAATTCAAACGTTTTATTTATTTCACTTATTTTATATTATGTTTTTCATATTTAATTTTTTTTATATTTAATATATAAATATATCATGTACAAACGGAAATTGTAGACAAATTGTTTAATCATGCAATGATGAGAATCATGCGATTGGTTTTGAATCGATTGAACAGATTTTTCAGCAACGCACTTCGATGATGTAAATATACGAGAGAGAGAGAGAAAGAACAAAATTCGCATCTATTCTCTGATTGTAAATCGCGTTGGTTGACACGGGGGTGTACATTTTTGAGGTACACTTTTCTGTTGATTCAAACAGATGTTATTTATCTGAAGATGTATGTGCTTGACGAAGCATGAAATTATAGATGAACGCAAATTCTGCTATGTATAATAACCCGAAAGAAAAGAAGGCCATTGACTGATAATATGGCCAACGAAAATCGTGTCTTCTTTTTGAACCATTGGTTTACGAAATTTGCATACTTTTGATACAACTAGACACTGTCACCCCATTGACTCGGAACATTTTTTGTTTTAAGTATCATCAAATTATTGTCACCGCTGTTGCTACGAAAGAAGAAAAAAAATTGTCAATGTCAGCATCCCAGTCAATGCAGAACAAATTTTTATCATTGAAACAATTGTGAGACAAATTTTATGTGCAAGAAAGAATGGGCATTTAAACAATCAAGATCTGACAAATCACAGTTTCATCAATCTGCGAATAAAAAGATTGTCAGTTTCAAGTAACTTGTATTTCCGTCAAACAAAAACTGTTCCCAATCTTTCTTACAGGAATAAAAATTCGATAACAATTTTGGTCCATGGAGAAGCAGCAAATCCGTATTGTTCGATGCAAGATTTGTATTAGTGAGAGAATCAAACAAAAGAAAAAAAATTCACTGGCTGGATTATTTTTCTTTCAATGAGACAGTGAATGACAATTTCGGGCCACTGATATATAAAATACAATTGCCTTTTTAATTCCTGCTTCGATTTGTTGGGCAAGGTAGCTTTGTACTTGAATTTTCAGTAACTACAAACCTACCTTCCAAACTTTTGAGTTTAAACTAAGAGAATAAAAGATACAAATGTATAAAATCTAAAAAAATATATATATGCGAGTGAGGATTAGCGGGCGTAGAGGGTTGTAACATTTATACTCTTATCTGTGATTCCTTGGTTCAAAGTTCGACAAACTTTTTTGTGTAAAACAAAAATAAAGTAATAAAAAAAGACGAAAAAAATCCCAGTCTGAGAGTCAAGTCTATGATGTAATTAAGTTCACACATGTACATGAGTATAAACACATCCGATAGTTGTTGAGTTGAATGAAAATATGTAAAGGCCGTTAGCTTTGACGGGAGAACTGCATCAGATTGTCACCCATGTGGACTGACACACTTTTCTGATTTCTCGTGCGAATTCTCGATGATTTCGGATGTGTGTTTGCTTTTCTCTGTCTCTTGTTTCGTTTTGTCGTTTGTTTGCATTTGGTCAAATCCTTTTCTGCTGAGTGCTTTCTTTTGGATGCTACCTAAAATAATGATATTTCATTAAAATAATTTCAATAACAGAATAACATAAGAAATCAAAATTTAACTTTTACCTTATCGTTAGTACAGATATTGCAGATGCATTTGTCGTTTTCAAGGGGCGAGTGCACATCGCCATGGAACTCAGCATCAAAGTTCAAAAATTTTGTGTCAAAGTTGAGTTTCGCCTCCATGAGTGTGTTGAAACATTCTTCCAAGTTGTGACTTATTTTATTATCTTGTTTATTTGAAAAGTGAGTCTCGGTGCTGGAGCTCATAGTCGCCATGTGATCCGATTCGGTCTGCTGTGCCGTTCTGTTTTGTTCCGCTCCGGATGATTGTACAACGGTACTCTCCACAGGTTTGTCATCAGCCATCGATAACCCAATTATATTTCCTCGCAGAAGACCTTTCGAAAAAAATTTTTCAACTTTAATAAAAAAGCAATAATATTGTTTGTATACAAAACACAATGTTGTTTATTTTGGTTCAAAATATAATGTTTTGTTTTAATATATAAAAATTGTTTGCTAACAAAAAAAAGTAAACAAATGATTTACCGATGAAATTGTGAACATGTTTCATGTACGACTGTTCGGATTGCAAAAGTTTACAGAACATGTCGTCAAGTGTCGGGTCGGCAAAATAAGTCCTAGACAAAATGGATTGGCTCCAGGTCTTTCGAGTCATGGCGTTGGCGTTCAGCAACTTCCATTGCTGCTGCGAGATCTGCGACTGCCACTGGATCGCACAGTCCTCCAGGTGCACATGCATGTTGTTCAGCAAGTTCAGCAGACCTTCGATCTTCTGCGAAATGCCCGCCAAGTTGCTCTGCTCGGTGTCGCCGACCTCCAAACCGTCCTCACCGGCCGTCGACATTTTTAAAAACTCTGAGTTAATAATTTGGTTGTTGTCTGTTTTGTTTAAAAAAAGGTAGCTTTCAAAAGCGCAATCATAATTTGTTGTGTAACAACTACTTTGACAATGCGAAAAAAAACCGAAACCTGTAGTTGTTTTTTGTTTCTTTTCTACGTTTTCTTCAAATTTCAAACGCTCGTTCGATTTAAGAAAACATCTTTTTTATCTTTAAATTTTGTTTATTTGTTTTGTATCTTTGTTTAATATAATTGTGTAAAAGTTGTAAAACAAAAACAATGAGTTGAAAATCTTAAACAGTTTGAAAGGGGAAGCGCAGCAGTTTCGCGCATGCGCGGACGACTCGGCGCCGCATAACCTCACTTTGTAATGTAGATTGTGGTTAAAGTGAACACAAAATTGTGACTTTAAAAACATGTTGAAACATCTTGTTAAAACTTCTAATCTCTTTGGCAGAATTTTGGTAATACATTTTGTTTATCATTGACCTCAGAATTATATAAACATATTTTTTATTGCATATCATTTTTCTATTTGCATTTTCTATTTATTCAGTCTTTTATTACGGTCTAGAATTTGAACACAATATATTTTTTTTCAGGGGGAACAAAATGTTTGTCCAACCGTGACATATACACAACAAAGGTGGTTTAAACATTGGAACCAAGATCCAAAAATCAAAAAGCTTCGTGCGGCAAAAGTGATAAAAATTAAGTTGCCTGATTACAATGAAAATTTTGATGACTTGACCGACGAAGAGATCCGTTCGAAGATGAAGGAAAAGGGTGTGTTGCCGGTTAGGCCCTGGAACGAGACAGCGATGTTCATGACATGTACCGGTGACATTTTTGAGCCTTATGTCCCTCCTGAAGGAGATGGCAAATTTTCTGCTCTATCCAAAGAGGTATTTCTTTTTAATTTCAATTTTCAGCGGTACAGTTTATTTATGCAATTTTTTATTCTTTACATCTCCCGTTTTGTTTTTCATTTCAGGGTGCAAAACAAAAATTAGAATTCATTGGGAAGAAAGGAAAGTCCATGCATGCTGTTCGCAAGATAAAAACTTATGACGAGACTTTTACGACGAAATCATTTCCAGAGATTGCTCAAGAAATTTATATCAAGGCTCACGAGCTTCTTGCAAAGTACGAATTTTGTCATTTCTCAAAAAATTTTAATAAAAATTGTGTAATGAAAATTAAAATTAATAATTTTGAATAATATTTATTGAATTTCAGAAAAGATGAAAAAATCATAAATTATGTAACAGAAAAGGCCTATCCTGTAAGTAACTAAATTTACTGACGTTAAGATAAAAAAATGTGAGAATGATAATAATTGAAAATGTATTTTTTTAGATTATGATACATAACATAGAGAACAAACAAATTGTTTGGAAATTTGTCCAATCACTCGAGCCAGCCAGGATAGTACATGCGAGATGTACAAAACTTCAAACGGCAGTTGACATTTATGCACAAGTCACTGTTCGGTTTCATACACAACAGGTAGACAATAATTCTGAACTATTATTTTTTATACAAAAATTTATACAAAAAACCAAAGTTTTAGTTTTTAATTGTAAAGAAAACTAATGATACTATTTTGTACGTCCTTGAATTACAGATTTTAGCAGTATATGATAGGTTTGGTCGTCTGATGCACGGCAGTGATCACCTCCCAAAAGACGTTCTGGAATATATCGTATTTGAACGACACATGGCCAATGAGAGTGGCACCTGGCGCATTCATGACAAAATCGTACCCTCTTGGATGCCACCTAAAGAGCCCTTCCAAAGAACTTATGTTTTGCCCATTGAAAAAGATGAACCCCAACAGGCAGATGCTGTCGAACAAGTTGTCCCACCGACTGCTCCAACTGAAACTCAGCCTACCCAATAGATATTTATTTGTTATTTCCTTTGTCAATATAATGTTATTAAAATTGTTTATTACAATTGGAAAATAATGGTTTTCAATTTAAATTAGTTTTAAAGCAGGATTTGCATAAAGAGGTATTTTTAAGGCTCCAAATTTTCAAACTACAATTTTTAAAAAATACACTTTTTTTTAAAATTAATTTAAATTAATTTGAACATCGTTTTTTTACCAACTGAAAAGTTTGTTTTCTTATGATCACTTATGATTTTCGGTCGTTCTTTACAGTTCTTATCTGCTGTGTACACAGGATATGGAAGGGGAAGCAAGTCGGGCGCGCATACTGACGCGCAGTTAGGCGCAGTTGTCAGGTTGTCGGTTCTCGTATGGAGAAACGCTGAACCTAAAGTTTGAAAATAATTGTTGACACCGATCCGAAAACAAAAAGCGACACCAAAAAACAAGTCAGGACAGACCTGTTGGACTTCGGTCAGGCATTTGTTTTTGTGTTTCTTGTCATTTTTCCCTGCCAGCGGGCGTTGTTTAACAACGCCTGGTGTATTATACAAATCTCGAAGGTTCTGCTGTTCTGCTTGCGCTCAACCCAAAAAGTGCCGGCTATCGGAAGAAAATTTACTTTGATCGTTGTTTTTAGTTGGTTTAATTTTCTTACAATAACCGTTCGTGTTGCGAAAGTTGGCTGATTGACTTTTGGAGTGAAGATTTAAAAAATTGAGGTGGTGATTTATATTTTCAAAATAAAACATACTGAATTTTAAGTTTGTTTTTCAGGATGGCTCTTTTGATATAAATGATCAATTCAATTTTGTTTTACAGATTTTTCAAAAGTCAATGCGTTATGTTATTGCATCTTTACTTTTGACTCACATGACCTTGCTGGATATGTTTACTGACGAAATATGCAGAATACTTTTTTAACCAAAGTCGAAAATTACAGTAAGTATACTATGAATTCGAATATTTTAATTATTTATATAAACTGAACAAATATTCTTTCATGTTCTTTAGATGAAAAAATACTTAATTATGTATATCAAAAATTAATCATATCTTTTTATTATTGATAAATAATTTTTATGACATGACCTTGAAAACAATGTTCATATAATTTCCGAAAAATGGTTAGATAACACTGTACATGATTTTTTGAAAAAGATCTTTTTTGCCTTCAAACATTTATGTTTAAAAAAAATTTGCTGTCAATACAAAAAAATTGCTTTGTTGACAAATATACAAACATTTATTTGAACGCTCCGTAAACATCGACCTTGAAAGTAAAAAGAAAACAATATTTTAATTGATCAAAAATTTGAAAAACAAATAAAAAGGTCAGCTATTCTTCTTTCGTTCCCGAACGTTTGTTTTAAAAATGGCTTTGTTCACAAATATGCGAACATTCTCACCCGTAAAACTTTCATTGTATGGTGACCTTGAAAGAAAAACCATTGTCATCATCATTAAAAAAATGGAACAAAAATGTAAACACAAACAATATTCGCTCGACTTGTTCCCAACAATTTTTGTTTACAAAAAAATTGCTTCGTTGACAAATATAAATTCTCCATGGTAATAAGCATGAACATTAAACTGTATAATGACCTTGGAAGCAAAACAATTGTTCATTAGTCAAAAAAAAGTATACAACATTCAAAAAGATCTTGTTTCGTTTCTGTGTTTACAAACAAGCTTGATCTTTTATTGACAACATTTTGACCTCAAATCAAATGATCCTAGCCAACGTTGAACTAAAATCATCGCCGTTAATTCAAATTGACAGCACAGATGTAATTCAAAAATAATAATTTGTTTGATGAATTGCGAAGTGGGGAAGTCGGGGAGACCGCGTGGTTGCCGCAAGATGTCGGCACCTGACCGGTCCGCAGCCAGGCGGCGCAGCCATCATTGTTGAACCTCGTTGTGGTTGATGCCCCTGATTGCGACTGATCGAAGCAGACTCGTGTTCTCGGCCAGCGTCTACGAGGTGTGTGAGCGCTCGTGGTGCCCGTCGATCGGTCATCGGCTGTCCGCTGGCACGCTCGGCCGCTTGTCTTGTCTCGCCCGTCTGTATGTGTACAGTTGCTCGTTGGGGTGTGTGCGTGTGTGAGTGTGCGCGCGAGTGCCATCGATTCTGTCGGGCACCGATCGCGCGAGCATCCTCCGAGGAACGTGCCCGACTGCGCTGCCCGTAGACGCCTCCACGTGCCCGACGCCGCGCCGCGTCACTTCGCCTCGTACCTTCCGCTCGAACGCCGACAGGTTTCCACCTTACTACCAACCACTCAATTTTCTCTACCACACGTTATCTATTGTTTCGTACAAAACACTCGGTTTCACTTCGTCCCGGTTGTTTTTTAAACCTTCATCTGTCCAGGTTTTCATTTGTTTATATTCTTGTTTTTCTTTTTTTTTTTTTATTTTTTAAATGCCAATTCTGTCGTGACGGTTTTGTTTTCTGACTTGTAAAATACTGAACGAATAGAAACAATATTTTTGGCCTGTCGAACCAACCTGATGAAAAAACAAAACATCTTGGAATTTGTATTTGTGGTTGATTCTCAAACGAAAAAAAAAAACATGAAAAAGTAAATGACGAGATTGATTGAAGATTGTTTTTCCTCGAAGTCTAATGAAGTGATCAGCTTGTTTTTGTCGCAAGGCAATCGTGGAATTGACCTCAACTTTTAGAAAGTTTATTTCTAACTATTATTTAACCTGTAGGTAGTGCGTTGTGAACAGGTTTTATTTTGAAAATGTTTTGATAGATAGTTAGACAATTCGTCCAAAAGGATTGAAAACAAAAGAATCAATCGGTGGACCGAAACAAAATTTAGTTTGATTCTTGTTTGTTTGTTATAAATTCCTTTTATTGCTTTTGTTCATTTGTATTGGAGAGAATTAGATGACCATTACAAATTCATTGACTTTTATTCTTTTCTTTCTAACCTAATAACACTTATAAACCAAAATTCCAACCCAAAACAAAATACTCATTTTAAATTTTCAACTTTTTCAGACTCGCCAAAAGCGTCACACACTTTAGTGGAGGGCAAAGGTCATTTCCAAGATTTTGATTCTGACAAGAAGACACTATCAACCGACTGTTGTACACAATTGTCATCTGAATCTGATTTCAAGGATGGTCTGACATGTTATAATCAATTTGTATATCCCCAAAATGGTGAGTTTTTCTAATTAAAAACCAATCAAAGATGAATTAAAAAAAAGCAACAAGAGATAAAAACTAATATTAATTTTAATTTTTAGGATTGGGAAACGCGCCATTTTGGGCGCTGCCGATTGTGCCCCCGCGATGGAACTTTCCGCTTGTAGCACTGAAAGATGTAGAAAGCGAAAATTGGTTGACGAAATTCGATGAACCGACAGAGGCCCAGGACAAGCCCCTCGATTTAACGAAAAAGAGTAAAGCAACGGAACGAAATTGCTGCGACTGCAGCGCAACGCAACGTTACCTGTATGACCTCAGGAGTTACTTACAATTCGTCCAGGAAGCAACGAAGCAATTAAATGATCGTTGCGACGTCAAGCCAGACGTGAAATCCGAGAAGTCGAGGGAAGAGTACCTGTGTCAGTTGCAACATCACATTTTCAGCCAACCGATCGAAATGTCTGGACAGTACCCGGGACACAGCAGGCCGCCGGTTGGAACACCTCCGCCGCAGACTGTTTGGAATCATCTCACAATGTCGCAGGCGCAAGGTTGAATAAACTTTTTTTTAATCATTTTTCTGATCATTTCATCTTTCTGTTTTTATACAACTTCCTGAATTTGACACTCTGAAATGTGTCAAAGTTCACAGGTTTAAGTGTAATGTTATTTAATTTTTTTTCATCGTTTTCAAACGTGTCTTGCAATGTTCATGTCCAGAAAGTTGAGAATGGAAGAAATCATTTGAAATGGATTTTGAGAATCTTAAAAATACAAGGAAATTAAGATAATCTAAATGAAACGAATTGAAACAATAGATCCCAAAATGGTCATCGTAAAAATAGTCTCCCCTCTCTCGAACACATGGAAATTTTCCCATTATCTCGATACACTTTTTAACATCACAGGCGTTGACCTATGGTAATCTTTTTTTTAATGCAGAGTCAGCACGCATTTTATCTATTAGAGGACATTTAACTTGTTTGTCATTCAAGGATTATTTAACGAAAACAGAATTGTTATGATTTTTGGGTTCTCACACAAAAAATTGATGATAAATCAAATTAAAATAAACCTAATACAAAAATTACATACTTACAAAAAAAGAGATAATGTTGTGATTTTTCTAATTGAAATTTAATTTTTCCAGGCTTGAATATTCATCCAACAGCTCTGACGGGTGCATCTTTGAATCCAGCTGGTTTTTTCTCGCACCCATCAATGGGGCGAACGTCGCACCTGAACACAGTTCCGCAGCTAGCACACACCCAAGCACCTGCGACCTGGCACACCCCGACGGTGGCGTCAAAGAATGTCACGGGTTCGAACAGCCCGGGCAACCCGCTCTTCAGTCTGCAGATGCTGGTGGACAACCGGCAGAACGTTCAAAGCCAGAACCAGAATCAAAATCAGAATCAAAGTTCCGCGGTAGCTGGCTCGCAAAGTACTCTCGACCTGTCCGCGACCTCCGACCTCGTTGAGAACTACTCGCGCATGCCCCAGGAGAACCCGATCAGTCTCACTGCGCGCAACCTGGACAAGGGCAGTCGTAACGGGAGTATCATCTCGCCGCCGATCCCCCTGAACGGCGACACCTCCTCGGACAGCGGGATCAGTTCGTCTGTACCGACGCCCAACTCCCTCATCGAGCCGGTCTCGCTCACGACCAAGGAACTGCCTAAGATCAGTGTCAAGAACTTTGAGACCAGCCTGAAGGGCGTGGGGAATCTGCACGACCTCAAAAAAAGCGAGAGCAACTTCGTGCAGAAGCTCATCACTCTGCCACCGAGTGTCACCATCGAGAGGGTCTGTGACAAGAAGGAGACGGGGGTGATCGCACAGAATCCGCGCAATTTAATGGCCGCGATGCCGCCACTGATCGTAAACCTTGTCGCGAAGGAGAAGGACGTCGTGGACGCGGCGAAGAAAGAGCAGATCGAAGAGCAGAGTGCTCGGTCGCCTAAAAGCGTGCTCAAGAGGGGCCGGAAGGGAGTCGATTCGCTCCTGGAGAAACTCGAGGGTGGGAGCAAGAAATTTGCCTCGGACAATGTTTCCCTGGTTGTCCCGCATGTTGAGGAGAAGGAGGAGAGTGTGAAGAGCATTTCGCCGGAGAGGCAGAAGTCGCGCTCGCCCACTAGAGAGGAGGAAGTCATCTCGCCTGCGTTCAGCAACGAGGACTCCAATGACAATTCTAAGCAGAGGAGAAAAAGAAAGTTGGAAAAACCCGTGAGATTGAGCAAGGATGCGAAGACCGAGCTCGAGGAGATGGAGATGGAACACGCGGAAACGAGGACGAACGATTTGGCATCCGAAGAAAGCACTGGTGTGTATTTTGGAGATGATTTCAGTTCACTTTTGAAAAAGTTTTATTTAAATGTTTACTTTTTCTTTTGGTTTCTTCGAATTTGTGGTTGGACATAGTCGATCGTGTTTTGTTTTTTTCTGCTATTTTTTTTTTTCGTTCAAAATATTTTGAACCGTGTTTTGAAACTACAATTATTTACATTCGTGTGTTCTCTAAGACATATTCTATTTTCTTATTCTCTATTTTCAGATCATTTACAAATACCAAACAAAGCTGAGGAGCGTGTAGTAGTTCATTCGGAAGACACCGCGAAGACCAGTTCAGAACCTTCTGAAGAGACTAAGAAACCAGAAACAACGAACGAAAAGAACGAACTTGACGAGAACGAACAAGTGGAAAGGCGAAGGAGCAGCGAAGGCTCGTCAGCAAACCCTGTACTGAGTAGCCAGAGGACGAGACGAAAATCGACAGAGGAGGATCCGGTGTGCGTCAGTAGTCCGAAAGAAACTCCGACCTGCGAGTCAACCAAGGATCTAAACCCGTTCATCGAGGTTGAATCCGAGCTCGAGAAGATGTTTGCTGGGATTGTTGAGACTTCGACGGAAACTAAACCGCCGGCTAATCTGGTTCAAGATACTGAAGCAGATACCGATCCAGGTTTGAAGGAACCTCTTGCGATGGAGGAGAAACCGGATGTTTCGCTGAAGACGGAAGATGAGAACTCATCGACGGTGCAACAGAGTATCAGTAATCTGACAGACGTTTCTTCGAGTGCGGATGTTAAAGCGGTACCGAAAAAAGGTTTGCATTAAAATAATTTATAATTTACTTTAATAATTATTGTAATGAAAACTGTAATGGCGATTGAAATTTGTTTCTCAGGTAAAAAAGCAAAAGGTCGGGGGATCAAAAGGAAGTTTACAAAGTCGACGGAAAGCATTTTTGAAAACGATGCTCCTGTAAAAGAGACGAAGAAGAAACGCACCGGGAAGGTTTTAAAGAAACAAGAATCTGGCAAGAAGACAAAGAAGAACCCGAAAATAGATGGGTTAAGGGAAATAACTTACGATTCCGGTTCGAACGCAAGTTCAATCCGGTTCCGAGGCCCGGTCGTTCATATCGAGGGACCTAGGGACAGTCCGTTGAGCATACAAGTTATAAATGCACCGCGAGAGGAGGAGGAAGAAAAGAGCAAGGAGAAACGGAAAAACGTCGGCAATGGGAACGCCGCTCGGAGCAAACGTCTGAGTCATCAAAATGATCTTGATTATAGAGGTGGGTATTTCGAATCCTTTTCGTTGTCGTAACTTTCTTTGAGAATTGAACATTATTTTTATTTTCATATTTATTGCATATTTCTGAATTGCGTTTTCCATTCAATTAATTATTAACAATTTCTTTTGTAGGAAAAGTAAGCCGCGCAGGACTTTTCAGTTCCACTTTATCATCAAGATATGATGCGCATACGACTGACTCTACTTGGGTGTGCGTTTTTTGTAAACAAGGTCCGCATTCTGTTATTCCTGGAGATCCAAATAGACCGCATCCGAATGTCACTGGACCTCACATAGCACCGGGAACTTATACGGTTTGTATATTTTGAAAAATTTTTAAAAAAAGTCCTAGTAACAAATAATAAAACTTGTATAAAAGAAAACTTATATTGTATATATATTTTTTGCATTGAAATTACATTGGCATTAATTAACAAATTGAATTTGCAGGTACCAGCAGGGGTTTTGAGCGACTTATTCGGGCCATACCTAATTGGCAAGGAACGACTGGAGGATGGGATTTTGTCAGCGGACGAGCAGGAAGTGATGACGGAGCAGAAAAAAGGCGGTAAGAATAAACGGAGTTTGAGACACGCCGGTCTTGCGGATCAATTCACAGCCAAGATGGGCAAGAAGAAGAAGAACTTGATCGAGAACAGTACAAATACTCTGCACACAGGGATGACTCTTATTCCTGGCGAGGAACAGCGCTGGGAAGTTTGGTTGCACGAGCAGTGTGCGGTTTGGGCAACTGGTGTTTATCTGGCCGGTGAGAAAATATTTTTTCAACAATGCTTAATATTTTAAGTATTTTCATTCTGTTTGTAATATTTGAAACATATTTTATGATATTTCATTTTGACTTTCAGGTGGACGAGTAACTGGATTACAAGAAGCTGTTTGGGACGCCGCAAAGTCGATTTGCGGTTCGTGTGAGCTGCCCGGTGCGAACATCGGTTGCGTAAAACGAGGCTGCAAAGCTGTTACGCACTATCCTTGCGCGCTGACAAAGGGCTGGCTACTCGACACGAATCACTACATACCCAAGTGCAACCTTCATCGAATCACGTGAAACATTTCTTAAACAAGCAAGAGTCAGAGTTTCACTCAACGGATGGCTTAAACCTTTTATGATGAGTTATTTTAAATTTGAAAAGCATTTACGGGAATGTACGAGAGAGGTGTTTTACTGTTTCTGCCGATAAAGATATAGATGAAGTCAAATGGAATACGACTGAACGGCTAAGTATAAATTGCATACGAGGAACAAATAGCGAGGACAAATTATCATTTACATGGCTCCAATCTAGAAGTTTATATACCTAGATACATGTACATAACATGAAGATTTATACTTGTATATATTTTTGTGTTATCAAGCCTTGTATCCGAACATGATATGTGTCGTGAAAAAAAAACTTGGAACAATTCAAAACTCGATCCAAATTGTTCCAAGTTCATTAGTCGGTCTGATTCTCTGTTCAAAACGCCTGATAAAATACTCTTCACAAGTTGCGTTCTGTTCTGCCGATTAGTATTTTACCAACTCTGACATTCCTTCGAGAGGATCGAATCGTTATCATTTGAAATATCAAATCGATTGTAACATAAGCGTGGGATTCAATAGTTTGTACATTGATGCTCTGTGAAACAAAATTATGCGCCATGATTAATTATTTTTTTGGCCTGTAGCCTTGAACTGTGGCCTTTTTGAGACTTAATGTACTGAACGTGGGAACAGCAAAACAAAAAAGAAACTTTTTTTTTCATATCCAAATGTTATCTTGGTAACATTTTAGATTAGATTGTGATCAGTATTGGATTGCAGATCATATGAAATGGAGGTTAAAAATTTAATCTAAAACTTTCGTATATACCAAAGTTTTTTTCTGTATTTGCTATTTGACTATTTATTTCAAGAGAGTCAAACGAATGAGGATTCTCATCCGTCGTACTAAAATATTTAGTCGGTCGCAGTGTTCAACTGCGGGGCATCTTTCGTGTTCATTATATTATTCCTGCGTTCTTCGATTTCATTGTGTCGAAATCCATAGATGTATACGAAACGAGCGGTGGTTGTGCTAAAACGTTGGCACGAATCTGCTCTGTACATATGACGAAAAATATATATTCACGATGAATCTAATATAATTGCTGAGAGATAGGTTGAGTTTTTTCTGATTTGAATAAAGTTTTTTTTATGTCGCTTGAAAAATGATTGTCCCGGCGAGATGCGCCTTTAGTTAAGTCTTGAAATGACTGATCACAAATTCCACACTGGTGAAATTTTGAATTGGATTTGTCATTTGAGATTGACATTTGTATACGTACAATTATAATAGTTTAGAATCTATGATGTAAGTTGGATTTGATTGACTGACACGTGTAAATATATGAAAAATATAATAAATTGAATCCGTGCGTAACAAACTCGTAACTTTATGGGATTGTACAATCTAAGCGGACTGGTTTAAGAACTGTGAAACTAATATACCGTGTATATTGTATAATATATTTCAATCGTGTAATTGTAAATATAATACAAATCAAAATTGTGTAAATCGATGAGTGGTCAAATTTTGTTTTCGAAGGCTTTAAAAATCAAGTCCCTGTACGAAAAGATTGTGTACAGATTTAAGTCAAGCATTTGACCATGTACATAAACGTAAAGTCACTTAATGTATTTAGAATTTCAAAAAGTATCTGTATTGCAACTGCGAGTCTTCGCACGAAGACGGGCGCTAAGAAAAATTTATTTACAATAATTATGATATGAACATTGCTGAACATTTTGTATATACAACAAAGGATAGTTGAATCATTGCATATAATAAATTTTGACGCATTAAAAGTTAAGGTCGATTTTTACGTAGGTCGCAGAGGGATAATTTTTATTGTTAAGGTTGTGTATCCTATATATTTTTCCTCATCGATATATTCACTCGAGATTAGCACTGACGACAAAAAAATGCATCACAAAAGTGTATTTGTGATAAATGAAAAAAATGATTGTGTTTTAATGAATACAATTAAAAAAATGGTAAAAAAATGAATAAAAAATCGAAACGTTGCGTATGTGAGTAACAAGTAAACATGATCGAACGATCTAATACTGTTTTTACATTTCAATCGCACAAAAAAGTTAACGCATGTGTTGTAAATTGAAATTCGGGTTTTAAGTTATTGTTCGTAATAAAATTGTATTAAAAAACGAATAAAAAAATTGTAAAAATATTCAAAGAAACCCATTCGACGTTACAATTCATTTTGCCGCAGCATATTAACTCTAAGGTTCCGCGAAACAGGCTGTATTTTGTAATATAGCTGTCACAAGAGAGCTTATGCGAATTCTGTAAACGAATCATCAAAGTGGAAAATAAAGTGTGAATAATTTAAAACTATATATTTCTGTTTGGCACAATTTTTCATTCCTCGTCATCTTTTTCTCCAACTTCCATCTCGCCCTCATTGCCGGTAACAAATCTTTCGCGAAACCGTCGGAACAATTTCAACAGCTGCTTATCATCTTCCGCAATCTGAAAGACAAAAAAGAATTTATCATTAATTGTTTCTTTACCATTTTCAATTCAATGAACAAAAAATAAATTACAATTTCTTCGGCTTTATCCAGTTCCTTGAAGAATAAATTTTGCTGAGCATCGTCCAACTGAATGTTCAAAAATTTCAACGACCTAACGAGGATGTCCAGATCGAGCTCAGTCTCCTCATTATTTATTTCGTCCAAAATTTTCAAAGCCAAGTTGTTATGTACGGAGTAATCATCTTCTCTGTTCTGTACAGCATTGTGCGAGGTAAAACCAAGAATCATTTCTGCAACTTTCAACCGGTCAACTTGCAACAACGGACTGGAACTTGGAGCGTTTTCCAGAGTTTTTAACGTGGGGAAGAAACATTCTTCCAACATGCTTTGACTATCCTTTACAACATTTACATAACAGTTGAAAAAGTGAATTAGATTCTTTCGCAGCGGGGCGTTTTTTTCGTTTACGGGGTTGAATAACATTATAATCAGACGTGACAAAAGATTCGAACTGATTATTCGTCCTGTTAGCAAAAGTTTACACAATCCTTGCGTTGATATCAGTTGGTACTCTTCGTCCTGAAAAAATTAACGATAATTTAATAAACATCAAGTTCGAACACAAGCGTGGGAACAAAAAAATTATTTTTTTTTTAATTACTTCATGATCCAGAAGTCTGATGAGTTTTGTGATGATATTTTCAGTTTCTTTTTGAATCTCAGACACAGCGAGTTCAATTTCATCTTTGTTCATGTCGAAAAGTTTGACAGTTCCCTGTTTCTTTTGATTGCTCATGTCAACAGAATTCTCCACGCTGAAATGTTGAAGACCGTAACATACGAGCATATCGAGAATCGACATTAGACATATTTTAAAAATTTCCTCCTTTTGATCCACCGAGGAATACAGTACAAAACTGACAAAATATTTTTTCGCAAGTTCACCGTCAAGCAGACAAGCAATCCCGATGGTTTTAAGAGCGAGTGCGCAGATCACTGGGTTTTCATGCTGAAAAATAAATCAAATAAATCTAAAACTTTACAAAGCTCGATTTAAGATTAAACAAAAGATACACAACATTTTGGAACATTTTCGTACCATAATGTTTGGATAGGCTACGTTTTCTACGAGTGTATCAATCGTTGCTGTTAGATTTTTCACAGTTTTTGCTTGCAACATCGTCGACATGATCGTTAAACACTTCCACAAAGTGTCAAAGTCATTCTTTTCCTCGTCTAGATTTTCATCTTGGCTCTTTCTCGCCTCTGTTAGTGCACTTTTTTCCAACAGATTTATTTCTTTCAGCTCAAGCTCGACTTTTTCAATCGATTGTTTTAGTTCCTCGGCTCTACTAAAATTTTTTTCCTGGACGGCTTGGTACTGTTCTTCCATCAGTTCATTCAATTTAACTCTCATCTCCGTTTTCTGAAAATAAAAAACACAATACAAAAATGAACATTTCATCACAGTCTATCTATTTATTCAATTTGCAAATTCCAATTGCAAATCAATTACTTTGAGTCTCATCTCATCAGATTCATCCTCAGTTATTTGTTCAGGCTGTGTTCGTTGCTCAGTCGGCATTCTTAATTCGCTGATAACAAGTGTGAGGGCAGTCAGTCTCTCATCCACGCTAGGAATAATTCTCTCCAGGCTTTTCACCACATTCACCAAAATGTCTTGCCAAATGTCATCAGCGTGTACGCTTTTCGACAAGAGAACATCAATGATCAATTGTCGCAGTTGTGCACGTCCCGCTTCGTCCGAAAGGTCGAACAGCTCCTCCATCACAAACAACTGTAACAGAATCAGTTTCCGCGACTCTGCCTCCCAGGATTCCGAGTTCATGTTGCCCATCTGCGTCATGAATTCTCTCACATAGGCGCAATACTCTGAGAGCTCTGGCAGCATCTCCTCCAGGTATTCATGCAGATGTTCCTCTTTCAGATGTTTCACAAAGTATCGCCAGAGCAGGACGTTTTGGTTCGTCAATTTTTCCACTGGGATAACTCGTCTTGGGGATACAGGAATCTGTTCCATGACGTCATTAATACTCGCATCCCTAATAGAAATTCAAAAAAAAAAATTCAAAAAAATCAATCAACATCTTACAAAACATCTTCAGTTTTATATTTTAAGAAAAAGTGTTGAAAAACAAAGTGTACTTGAGTAAAGTTTGCAAACAACTGGCAGCCATCTGCATGGAATTTTCAGCATCCAATCCCTCGAGCAGCTTGATGTAATCGTTATTGTAATACTTCAACCAGACAGGTAACAAAACGGTTTTAACAACCTGGAATGGAACAAGATACAATTTTCAAGAACAAATTTAAAACAAAAATAAATTAATCAGTGCTTATTTTTTTAATTCTATACCTTTTGCACCTTCTCGGAGGGATCGTTCAGTCCACTCTCCAGGAGGTATTCCCTCTGTTCGATGCTCAGCGACTTGACTGTCACTTTGCTAATAAAAATGTAAGCTTGCTTTCGCACTTCTTCATTGACATCATGCACCTTCTTCAACACGACTTTGAGCGTGCTCTTGGTCTTTGCCATCCGAGTCAGGATTACCCTCCTGACTTCGGCATGCGGGTCTTTCATCAGATGGTCGGTGAACAGTTTGATCACAACACAATTTGCATTGCGCGGTTCCTGCAGTCTGCTCAGGGCCAGGATCGCCTGGGCTCGAACTTTTGCCGATCTATCCTGTAACCTTTTATTTACTTGTTTATTTAGTCATTCATAATTTCACTTGTTTATTTATTTGTTTATAAATTCATTTGTATTAGCTGCGTCACTGATAATAAACCATTTTAATATTTACATAATTACCTTTCCATCATATTGTTTGTGATCTTATCACTAAGCTTGTCATCTATATAGGCATCGGTGCCCATCGCGTCCAGCAGAGTGTTAATAAAAGTGCAAATCCCGTAGCGCAACGACATGTCCTGGACACTGTGGTAATGCAACAGCCAGTTAAAAAGCTTGTTTAATAGTGCACACATATGATCCTCGTCGTCAAGGTTTTTTGTTTTCATTGCCCTTGTTTGTTGTTGTATCGCCATACAAAAATTCGCTGTATACTCCAGGACCTTTTGCACAGGTGGCTCCTTTTCGTTCTGACGTAATACCACCGTCAAACATTTTATAAACTCGTCGAAGAAGACGTCCAGGTCGTTCTGAAAATATTTTTATTTTTTATTGTTTTTTTTGTTTGTTTTATTTTACTTCATCATTGTTGTTTTTTTTCATTTGTTGATACTTGTTGATTAATTGTCATGGAAAATATAAAATTAAAAAAAGTTATGGACGAGAAAGATTTTTTGTTTGATGAAAAGAAAAAGCTCACCTTGGCATACAAGTCGGTGAGGGAACTGATCAACTTTTTGTGCGACGTCTTGCTGTGTTGCGCAGTTTCAAAGATCTGTCGCAACTTTTTAACGTCGCCGTCATTCATGATGATGTTTCCTCTGTTGTTCAATGAAGTAACATAATTCAAGTTTTTTTCAAACCGACAAAACTTTTTGCAAGTTGCAATTACGAGACACAAAATATCGCAGCTACTTTGAAACTTGTTCCGTTGGATTGTTTATCTTTTCTGCGCATGCGTCAACGTAAGGGTTAGGTTAGTATCTTAAAAGTATCTTGAATGATCTCGCTTAAAAGAATTCTTTGGGACATAAGGAATGAAATACAACAATCAAATGCTTTCATAATAATTTTATTACAATTTTTTTTTAATTTTTGAGATGCCTATTTTTTTAATAATTGTTAATGTTCTGTTTTAGTTTTTTTTCTTAAAAAACATGCTACAGTAGTTCCCTCTACAGTGCGTTTTATCTCAAATGCATACATAAAAGGATAACATACCAAAAAACCTCAAAATTTAAGACCTGTCATTATTTAATTTAATCGAAACCTTTAAAAATCCATGAAAAAAATTCGTTAAAACTCTTGGAAAACTTATGAAAAATTGTGATCTGTCATTCCGCTGGAGTGGAACTTTTTTACTTCTCGCCGGCTAGATGAGTTGATGAAAAGAAAAAAGTCAACCCCGCATGTGAAAGTAAGTCAAAGACCTCTTTTTTTTCACCCATCTGATTTTTCGTTTTTCTTTTAACACATCGAAACGACTGATGAGAATTCTGAAAGTGAGCGCACAACCTGGAGTAGAACCTAACCTCAAAATTGGATTGCGCGTGTTCGAAAGGCTGGCGCAATCCAAAATGGCGTGCTCGTCGTTGTAGGTCGTAGTCGCACTTTTCGCGTTCGAAATTAAATTTTTCCTTTTTGTTTGTCTCCCTAAGATCGCGTTATGTGAAACTTCCATCGCGTGTAGCTTTCTGACGAAATCTACACGTCTGAACGTCTCTCAAGGTTATGGTACGACGTTAGTCCCGCAAACACACATTAGAGAAATAAATCAATCAAAGTAGTAACAACAGCGTTATTTCGATAATGAAGGAAATCGCTCTGGCTGCGTTCTCTGTCGTTTCGAGTTTGTTTATTGTCTTCGCCCTTGTGCTGTTGGGTAAGCTGTTATGATCTCAATAACTTGTCAAAAAAAAATTTGTCCTTTATTATGATGTCTCGATGTCAATCCTTCAATGACGTCACAAAAGAGCAAGTGTTTACTGTTATTTCATTCTCTGCTGGTAAAGTTTTGTTAAAGTGTCAGGGTGAAAGGAGTAGAAACAAAAACAAACAAAAAGAAGGAAATAAATAAGAGCAATAACTTTTGATGTGTTGACACTTGTTTGTCAGGTGATAATAATAAACACTGTACTTATCAACTTTTATTTTTCAGGTTGGTACCTGGTGTGGAAATTCTTCCTATCACGATTCCGTTTCGTGCGCGAGCTCCTGGGTGGAATGAGCGATTCGTCATCCGTGAACGATCTCAAGAACAATCGTCCCCGCGTCAAGAGAATTCGCCGCGACTAAGTGGAGAGTCCCATCAACAAATATTGAAAAAAAATTTTGCAATCTAATAGACAAAAATAATTTAATCTTTAAAGTCCGATCGCTAAACAGTCAAGATGTCGGTGAACATACGTTGCGCAACGACTGAGGACCTGCTCAACATCCAGCACTGTAATTTGCAGTGCCTGCCGGAGAATTACCAGATGAAATATTATCTTTACCACGCGTTGTCCTGGCCGCAACTGAGTTACGTCGCTGAGGACGAGAAGGGCCGGATCGTGGGTTACGTTCTCGCCAAGATGGAGGAGGATTGCGAGGACAATCCCCACGGCCACATTACGAGTTTGGCTGTAAAGCGCTCGCACCGACGGCTGGGCATCGCGCAGAAGCTCATGAATCAGGCATCGCGAGCTATGGTCGAGTGTTTCGGAGCCAAGTACGTGTCGCTGCACGTGAGACGGAGCAACCGAGCCGCTCTCAACTTGTACACGAGCAGCTTGCAGTTCGAGGTTTCCGAGGTCGAGCCGAAGTACTACGCGGACGGCGAGGATGCCTATGCGATGAAACGCGACCTTAGTTGCTTCCAACACCACCAGGAGAAGACTGCCCCGAAGGCCGTCAAGGATAGCGCCGCGCACACGCACACGGGCAGGTGCTGCGATCACAATTAATCGGAACATTTTTATTCGAGGACTGATTTTGATTGTCTGTAGATCGATTGATGCTACGCCAGTTCAAACTCAGCCTCCGGTGGGTTTGCTTTCGTACGGACTGAGAACGGATAGACTAAGAGTACACACATAAGATGTTAATGAATTTATTCGGCAATAAAATCGCCATTATAATCCAGATCTGACTTGTTATTTTAATACATTTAATTTGGTTTATTGACCCTACACATGCATAGTGGTTTTAGAATGATATTGTACATTTTTTTTATTAATTGAAGTTGATTTAATTCAAGTATGTTTTAGATCAGATCAGAAGACGAAGGTCTAAATTGAACAACTTTTGCACAGATAAAGGTTGTCTGAATCATGGTATGATTTTATGATACAAATTCAATTACATAATATTAGTCGTTTAAAAAAATCATTGGGGCAAACTGAAATAATTTCTGACATTTCTAAGGAATCAACATTTTTATGAAAAAATTTAATTAGACGATTATTTAGATAATGATTTGATAAATTTAAAATTATGTATCTAATTTTTAAATTTTTATACAATTTAATATTCTTTTTAACTTAAAAATCAATAAATTTTGTTTTCAATCAACTAATGATTTTTCGTAACAAATACTTGCTTGTCATCGTTTGTTTTTTTTAAATAAATTCATAGTACTTACTTCAGCTTCGAAAATAAACGGATCCCGTTTATTTGTTTTGTAAATATTATTTAATGTCGACAACTGTGTAAAAACATCGAAACGTGTTTAGATTCAATATATTGGGATCAAAAGCTTCGAGGGTTTTCTTTTTAACGCGTGCATCGTTGAAAGACCCAATCGTTGAATAATTTTCAAACAGCAAAGCAATAAATTCCAACCCACCATCGGGCTGTTATCTGTCATTTACGCTTCTGCAAATTTTTGATCCTACAATTGAAAAATTGAAAAATCCTCACAAGTATGAAAAAGATCAAAACAATGTAGTTACGATATTTTTTTTGAAAACGAACCAATTTCGTTTGATAAATACAACAGCGATGTTTGAATTTCATTAGTCTGCTAATTTAATAAAATTTCTGTTTTTCTCAAATTTTGCGTTTAATCTTTGAGCTTATAATGGTTGATTCGATCAACAAATATTGTCCCATTGTCAAGCACTTCCACGTGTCGCTTTTCATACTTTTAAAAATAGTTTAAATTCCTCTTTTTCCTTTTTTATTTGAAAAAAAGTATGCTGATTTTTTTCCAGTTCAAGTTTACTGAAATTGCGACTTCTAATTTATTGACAACAAGAGTTTTAGTCCAAAAGGTTTAAGCAATAGCAAAGTTGTAGGAGGAAGTCGTAGAAGGTGAATGTAAAGACTTTTGGTATTAGTTTCAAGAGTTCAGTCACGTTTGCAAGTTGTATGTATTAACGGCAGCTATCACGTGAGACAAGCCTATATTTGGAAGCGCAATTCACAAACGGTAGATATTCCTTTAAGATTTTTGTTTGAAAACGTCTCGAAGATTCAGCGATGGAAAATTTGCACCGGTGTGAGACTTCAATAAACGTCAATCTCTGTACATGAGTTTATTCATAGTTTCATTCTATTTTTTATTCCTTTGACTTTTCATTTTTCTGAATTCACTGAAACCCTAAAACTTTTCCTATTAACAGTTGTTATTTGAAAAATATGAAATTCATCAATTTATATCTCGTTCATTTTATTTTACTTTGAAATTCATTCTAATTATATTATATTTTGATACGTGACATTATCATTTGATTTTTATATATTTTTACATAAATATTTTTAGTATATTAGTAAGGATATCAAGATTTATAAGAAATTTGAATAAACAAACTCAAAGAAGTTTGATTGATCTTTCGCACATTGATTTTATGGGTCTTTTAATGGAATATTGCCGGTAATATTAATTAAGGAAAGTTTCACCCTTGAAATATGAATGCAACCCTGGGGGATAAGGTAAAATTCCGTTTTCCGTTCATTTCAGTTTGATATATTTATAGTTTATGTTTGGTATATTCAGCCATCATTTTGTGCAATTTCATCTAACTGTCATTAGTCATTAGAGGCTATTCAGATTTTACATAATCAGGAAGAAGTGGCCGCGAATGTTTTGAGGCAAAAGCTCAGACCAAAATTTCGACCTTTGCTACCATCGCGTCATCACATAAGAAAATAATTCGCAACAAATCAAAGCACAGCGGGATGAAAATAAGACTCGTAACAAAATTGGTCGAATTTGACTGAAATAAAACTCATTTGCTCAATTGTGTCATTGTTAAAAATATTTTAAAATCAATCCTCCATTTCGTAGACTCGATTCAATTAGTTACATCTCGTTCTTTTTTTAATTATTTTTCAATTAACAAAAAATAAACACATAAAAAACCGACTGAAAAATCGAATATTCGATTCAAATAAAAATTAATAAACGATTGGCATTTATAAATTAGTATCCAAAGGTTGATTTAATTTTGTACCAGGCAATTAAAACTGAACCGAGCCGCAGCATTTTCACTATAGTTATTGACCTTTTGACAGCAACGGCGTTCAAAAGTCGCACATGAAATTTGCCCTAGCGAACGCTTGTCATTCCACTCGCGATTAATCACACGTTTATGGCACACTCACTATTATTGATCATCCATCCGAAAATCAGGACTTCATATTTCGTTAAAAGTCATCTCGCAGACATTGTTAAAAAAAGCCCAGCCCTCCCCCGGTTCCTCTTTTGATCGCTAAAAATACAACCCTTGACTTGATATAAATCCCTCTAAATTTACCTTGAATATCACGTTCTACCTCAATGACGCCTTAGCTGTTGCGCTTCAAGATTATAGATACCCAAAGCGTGTGGACAAGCTAGAAACGTTTTGATCGAAAGATCGAAACTTATTAATATACCGTGATGACAAAACAAATTGCTATAATTAAAGCCCGTGGACACGTGTACCACAAATAACAACCTCGCGGGTCACATGCCCACGGGGCACCTTTGTCCCGAGGAGCTCAAAACTTAAAAGTATCTAAAATTAAATTGTATCTTATTTTGTATCCTCGATTGCAGGCCTCTTTCAGTTGCGCGATTCAGTTTCAATTAATATCGCGTGCCAATCAAAGCGAACCGCTATTTTTTTTCGGGGGGTTGCTAAATATTTGACCTTTACCCTTTGCAGATGGCTTAGATGCATGCAATATGAGCGAAAAATGGAGGGTTTTCTGAAAGTACAAAATTGGGGATGATCGACGAGTTAATATTCGTGATATTGATGAAAGGCAAGTACGTCTGCTTGGTTCTTTAATAGTCTATTAGGTGGTATGGATATAGCGGCGTTGCAGAGGGTAGGCTAAGTGGCTGCGGAGGGTTGATGGAGAGCGCCAGGGCGTGACTCGACTCTATTGGGCAAACTGTGGATAAAGTGTAGATGTAGGTCCTGGATGTTTGGAGGAGCTGCCAGACCCCTGGCCTAGTTCGGGGTCACAGTTCCAGTTAGTCGCACTTGTACGTCGCGGCTCGGCAAAGGGGTTGGTTGCCATGCCGACGTGACGTAGCGGTTACGTCATTCGAGCGTCAGGTACATCGACCTCGCGCTGCATCAGCCTCAATGGGACGATGCAGCAGATGTCGCGCCGCTTCTTCGGTGCCCTCGTTCCAATCAACCCCCGCCCGCCCCTCCCCCTGCCACCATCCGCGTTACGCTCCATACAATCAATGTGCAAAGAGTTGCACCTTAAAGTAGGTAAGTAGAGTAAAAGAATTGTCATTATAAATTTATCGATTTATCGAATCGCCCCGGCTATTTCTGCTCCTCCGCTGCGGATTTTTCGTTACCCCAACTCTCTGCGCGCTTTTGTTCTTCGGTCAACTTTTATCTTTTTGCAAAGATGACTCGCCGGTGACGACAGACGGCAGGAATTAATAAACAATCAGTTAAACGGCTGATTAAATTCTGGTTAACGGTGACTGATTTTTTTGTTCCATCAGTACAAGAATTTACAAGAAGAAATAGAGTTAAAGTAAATTTGATTAGTTAGTAATTGTTGTTGGTTTTTTTTCTTTCAATTTACGAATGGTTTGTTTATTTGGTGACTAGTAATTTGAATCAAGTAATGTGAAAGATGTGAGATGCATATGAAGATGCATCTCAAGAACAAAAAATTGAAGGCAATGATGAGGAGTTTTGTTTGCAATTTTTGGATTGTTTTTTTTTGTCACTCCTTTTTGGTTTGTTTTGTTTCACACGGAGATGGAACAAGTGGAGAGCTAAAAATAATGTTCCGCAGAATGAAGCAAGGTTTGTGAATCGAGCGACGACACACCTGCTCTGTGCAGCTTCCCAGGGACCTGACGCTTTACGACACACGGTCCAGCGCTACCCGTGGCCATGGCGGCGTTACCAATTGACCCAGTTAAGGAGGAATGCTCCCTATGACGTCACCGCAGCATCAACCCCATTCACACGACCTTCCATTGACCTACATTAGCTCCGACCAACCCCCATGAAATATCATAGTTCATTCAGGTTTTCATGAATTCACTCATGAATATATCCTTGCGCAACTTTAATTGCGTCCTTTTTCAACTACCCCTTCCGACATATTATTCCACTTCCGGCCTATCAAAACACTCAATTCAATAGTTTCGCATCTCTTGAGATTTTTGAGATCATTTTTTTTGAAATTTTAAAAATTAAATTTTTTTTTATATATAAGATGCAATATTGTTGCACTTCTGGTCTATCAAGGCGTACCCTTTATTTCATAATTTTGTTTTCATAAACTTTCTTTAATTTTTTTTATGATTATAAGTTTTTTAACATTATGTTATGAGAATATTATGCCAACGAGTTTAAAATTTTTAAGTTGAGAGATCCATGGAAGAACAGGTACTTTGAATTAGAATGAATTGTTGTATGGGACGTCATCGGAAAATCATAAAATATTTGTATAAGAAATGTTGAATAAGCTTGAATGAATTTATGACGCGTAAAATAATTAATTGCGCCACGTGGGAAATGTTGCGTCGATGCTGTGCGTATTTGTCAATGAAAATAGCAACATTTCGATGAGATCGATCGAACAAGTTTGCAAAATGGTATTAACGTTTGACACGTAACTGGATAACCGGATATGTGCTGCCCTTCCTCGTATTCTTCCGTACGTTGTTTTGGCCCAGTTTTCATACGACGTCACTCTCGTCATTGAGAAGGCCAGTGTTGTGTCCTACTTTAGCTTTGATCCGCCACGATTCAACTTACCCTTGCCGCTCGAAAATCGTCAACTATCAAAGAAGTATTTTCATAATGAAAATAATTAATCATTGACGTTTGTCAGCAACGAACTGCTTTATTAAGTTGAACTCGAGATTTATTTAACCGTGATTAACTTTTTTTTGTCTCGCTAATTTCATTATCATCGAGTGTTTTTTTGCAAGCTCTTCTCTCCCTCAATCAAATTATGTTTTCTTTCTTAATTTCTAAAGTTTTTTTTTTAATTATTAAAATAAATTAGTTCAAATAAAAAATTGAAATAATTTTGTTGAAAATCATGATTCAAAAAGATTTATCCATTTACATTTAACAGTTTTATCAATTTTTCATAATCTATTTTGACAATGGTTCATATGGAAATATTCGATTTCTTCTAATCTTCAAACATTCAGACAATTTCTGCTGTCACGACCGCGAACTTTTCTTTATAACTTTATACGGCTGACATAAGGGTCTTCGCACTACTTGCAGTAGTGTTACTAAAGATATAGTCAGACCCACAGACGGTTTATATCTAAAAAAGATTCAACGAAAAAAAAAAAAAAAAAAGACTTTCCGTTGACAGTTAGCGAACAACTTTATTTCAAGGTACCGTATTGAATGTCTTTTCCTGATAAATCAAAGTTACGCAAACTTTTATTTCTCTCTGGCGTAGTATTAACTATTCATCGCCTCAGTCAGTTTTTCAATTCATTTCAATTTATGAATAACAATAAGAAAGAATTAAACTTTGACAAAAACAATTGAAGTGTTCTTTTTCAACAGTGGGGAGGAATGTTATCGTTTTTGTCGTTGTTTTCAACAGTAGAAAAATGATGTTGAAAATGTCAGTTCGACAATTAATCATCGGGGCGATGACAATGGATATTATGCGTGCTCGTATAATCGGAATGGTTTCTCCAGGATTGCGCAACGTCCATATCAGACTGAATGACGAGGGAAGACGCAAGCCTATAGACTGAGCTTTGATCATCATCCTCAGACATTCTCTATTACCGGGCAATTAACGTCATCGGGACGCTTTTGTTTGTTACGACATTTTTGCGCGGAAAGAGTCATGCGAGACGTAAAACGGACATAACAATTACGCCGGAGCCAATGCACGTCCTCACAACAATGACAAGACCTTCGCAATTCACTATGAGCCCCATGGTCGTGGCCCTCTGGTGGATTAAAGCGAAACAGCGCACGTGGAGATATTCCCTGTGCATTTATTCATCCGCAAACAATGTTGCTTGTACACCGATATAGTAAAAAGTTCATTATTCGCTTCAAATTTTTGCTCGCAAAACCAAATCCTTCGTACGTTTCAACATATTCAAACAAATCTCACACATGGGATTTGGGGGATATTTTTCAAAAAGGATTTATTTTCTTCAGAGGCAAAAAAATGTTTGTTTCTTATGATCCATACATTGTTTGTAGATTAAAAAAAAAAGAAAAGAAAGGAGTGACGTGGAGTGACACGAAAGTTCGTGGGGAAATGTGATTATGAGATGATGGCACCAAATGCATAATAGCTATCAATTAAGGTGGTAAGCAGGCATCAAGATGCATAATCTAGTTTTAAGCGCCGTTTAATTGGTCCAATGCTTTTTCTACTCCAGAGAATATAACACCTGCATTGTGTCCCTTCGTGTCCGGAATCCAAATGTTGATGACGCGGACCATATTAAGGTCAAGGATTATGGCGTTTATCCTTGGCATTTGGGATCGAAACTAAATGATTTCATAGATGGTGTGAGAAAGGATTGCAAAAAGTTGATGACAGTGCGATTCGCGAGGTAATTATAATTGAGTGTTATCGGGTTCATTGGTCTGCCCTGACACTTATCATCTTCCCTTGAAAATGACATTTTTATTCCCAAGTTTATTTACGGATTTCGCGGTTACCTGAGATTCGATGATTTTGTTTCGATTTATTTTGCCTCATTTGTACTTGTTAGAAAATATTATAAATTTCAGGTATTTCGAAAATTTCAATGAAAAAAAAAAAAAAAAACAAAAAAAAACAAAAATGAAAACAAAATGATCTCAGACACTTGTATGAAACTGCCACTCAATAGATGTTGAAAATGACCAGAAACTAATTTTTTTGTTCTTAATCTAACGTGATTTGCAATAAGAATAAAAAGATTTTATCTGAAAATAAATGTTTTGCGGGAATAATAGTTTTCTATAAAAAAGTGTTTTTTCTGCATTAAAATCTCAAGTGATGTGAAAATGATATATAAGAATGTATAAGAGAGTTATTTTTTACCGATGAAAGTCAAGTGAATTGCAAAAAATCGAAATTAAAAATAAATTAGCTCATGAAAATATTGTACTTCAGCGCTTTGAAGAAAAATGCAACAATACGATTTACTGTCGCAACAAATTGGCGGATTTGTTACATTCAAAAAAAGTCTGCGATCGTTAGTGGTTTCATTTCATATATAATTTTCTTAAAATAAGTTCAAAATAAATAAATTCAAATTAAATGTTTGAAAAATTTAAATTACATTCAAACAAAAGAAAGTAAAACAATTTAAATTATCATTGAACATTAAAAAAAAAAACTTTTCAACCATAATTATCTTTGTAATTCATCAAATCTCACTACTTTTACTTCATCTGCACTTTTTTAACTTAAAATGTCAATTTAAGGGATTGGCCCATGCAATTCAGGATATTTATTTTTGAATTGAATAAAAATCGATAGGGCTAAAAAATGATATAAAGTAATGTCGTATGAAATTTATTAAATAAAATCAATGTAAAAAGTAGCAATTTTTTTTTTCGCAGAAGCTGTGTATGAAAATACGGATCATCAAATAAAGTCGCGATGCCGCAGTCTTCATGGACTTTATTTGTATTTACTGTAGCGATGCAGCAGCGGCGTTGCAGTTTGCGCAGCAGCTGGGGATGGGATTAAGATTGGTCACGGAGAGGCTGGTTGTATTCGGGTCAGAGGTTCCAATGGCAACGAACTCTAGCTAAAACCTTTGCTCGTTTAACGTCCTTCTTCTAGCCATTTTTAGATCAACGTCAAACACTGCTCCGCATTCTGCTTTATGACGCAGGTTCCTTTCCATTTTTAAAGCCTCATACAACTTGTACAAGCCCACCTTTCTCGCAACTTAAATAAATCCCAAACGAATTAATTATAAAATGATGCAATAAAAAAGTGTTAAATTAAATTTTGTTTGTTTTCAAAATCAAATTATCAATAAAAAGGTTGTGAATAAAAGGAGAGAGATGTTTTAATTTTATCATCACAAATTTTATTTCGAAACGTAGAATACAGTCATATACATAATACAAAACACTCAGATTTATAGTAACAACACTTCGTTACATCTCGCGTTCTTTTTTTTTTATTTCTATTTTTTTTTCATTTTTTATTACATGTGCCATAATGACAAAGATCGCACTTGAACTTCGTATAAATTGCATCTTGTTTGTCTCTCGTATCTCTCGGCAGTATTTCCTCGCACAATTATTCTGATCGCCACTCAGTCACATAGGGGAAGGATGCTCTACAAAAGGCACTAGGTGGACCAAATGAATTCTTAGATCAATGCAGCGTCAATCGAGCTTCTAATACCTTTTGACAATTCAACTTGGCGGTTTCATTTTTTATTTTTTATTTGTTTTTTTTTTTTGGCTACCAATGATCCAAATCGAAAATTCATTTGCATCATCAATTGAATTACGGACATGAAAAATGAAACACCCAAAAATTGAAAGCGCCCAATCAACACGTGATCTCACACTGGATATGTCTTCTGCTGATAATCGATAGGCCGCTTGTCTCATAACTTTTGTAAAGTTAATTTTTAATCCCTTGATAAAAATCATCTCGACCAAAGTCAGGTGTTGGTTGGGCAAAATCAATCGTTTCACCTCAGACACAAACCAACAAGTTAACTAAT
Organism: Trissolcus japonicus; assembly: GCA_030522925.1. Classification (NCBI taxonomy): domain Eukaryota; kingdom Metazoa; phylum Arthropoda; class Insecta; order Hymenoptera; family Scelionidae; genus Trissolcus; species Trissolcus japonicus. The sequence goes on along the minus strand of JAPYZS010000155.1, from coordinate 10,262 downwards.
TGTGTGTACATGCCATCAAAAAAAAAATTCAAAAAAATCACAACTTTTTTTGATTTCGATTCGTGATTTTGTACACATAATTGGTTGAACTTGTTCTTCCTTTTTTAGTATTTTTTGTTCATCGAAAACATTTAAGCTCAACCGATCGGCCAATAGGAATGCGGGCTTACACCGTGAGAAACAAATCGGTTAATTTTGATACACATCACAGAAGACACTGAAACATTTTAACTTTTCCTAATTCGCATTTTTGTTCATCTGATGTTTTTTTTTTAATGAGATAAGAATCCGAGAGTACGGGGGATGATTGATCAATTGCGTGTTCGGCGATCAAGGACAAAAAGAATCGAGTTTTGAACAATCTTTGACTATGGAGATGCTTCAAAAACTCTTAATATTACCCTTTGTTTGAAATTTGTAGAAAGATTTGATTTCCTCTTTTTATTTTTTTTTCGTTCGGCACACCAATTCTCGGTTTGACCTAATTTAATTGTTGTTTTTTCTTTCTCTCGCTGGTTTGTTGTTACAATAGAATTCTAAAGTCTGCTTATCGTACATCATATTCATAATAAATTATTTATCTAAGTTAATAATGTAATTGACTTCTACCACTGGCCTAAAGAATAAATAACCGCGGCGACGCCACGTGACCCAAGAATCCTCGTTAGAACGTTCCGGAGCCTTGAAAATTGCAAACTTGAGTTTTAGCTTCCATCCGTCGAACGAGAATTCTTATCAACTTTTGTTTAAACAATAGCAAAACACTTTTTAACGACCACTGTTTAATACACCTACACAATAGAAAACCAAACGATTATTCAAATAAACAGTTACTTTCAGGCGTACGCGTTACTTATCACGAATCAAATAATCACTTCACCCTATAAATGATATGTCAATTTTGTATACTTAAAATACACGTTGCTTTCTCTTTCCTTCTTTTCCTTTAAATCAACGATATGCAATAAAACTAGTTTAACATTTTTTTCTTTTTCATTTCGTCATGGTTTGTTTTTTTTTTTGGCTGTGGTTACATTAGCCCTGATCGGAGGAAAAAAAGGGACGATTTTCATATACAAGTGCAGAGTGATAGTTTTTGCTTGTTTTTATTTATTGCATATTTATTATTATTCATCAATCGGCAAACAAAAGTCGACCTCTCAAAACGAAGCAAGAAAAATCAAAGTCTCAATATACTGACAACGTAACATCTTTAAATGCACAAGACTTGTGTCTTTAACTTTAACAGTGGCTTGTTTTTTTTTTCGTTTGTTCGTTTTTTTTTTGCATTAGTTGGTGTAAAACATCATTCCAAGTTGACTTTTCATTCGAACATTGAAAATCAAAACTGAAACGAATCAAGATCAACGCGTCTCGAAGAGGTACGTGGTCTAACAACCGCTTCTAATAAATGTTCAATCGCGCGCAAAACTGACGGAACAAGCGGTCGTGCGTCCGTTTGTGTTTGTTCTGCTTGTCTATCATTGAAAAAATGGTCAAAACCGCGGCCCACACACATAAAATTTGGCCGAGAAACCGCGCTGGCGCTTCTCGCATCGCGAAGTCGAAGCAAACTATGCGAAATCACAATTTTAACTTCCGGTATACAATTTCTGGTTCTTCATCAATCATTTGTTTAAATTTTTCATTGTTCATCGTGCCGTGGAGCGTTTCTCGGTGTTTCAACAAAGTCAGCCTGGCGAGATAGTACGGGCGTGAAAACGCGACAGGATGATAATACAATTGAGTTCGTAAAAACGTGTTGAAAAACTTGTTGAAAAAACGCGTGTATTTGTAACTCGTATACCAGGTACTGCGTCTTGGGGGGCTGGGTGAGGAAGGGTAGCGCTTGGGGATGGTTTTCCAACTATCGCTATTAATTCGTTCGCATATTCTTCCTGTCTTTATTCTTTGGTAGAGGGAGAGGACGTCCTGGGTTGATAAAACCGGCCCTTAACTCGTTCGGTCTGGTGGATTCTAGCGTCGCTGTTGTGGTGATGACGAAAGATCGGCGGCGGCGAGGTTGAAGCTATCAGTCGAAGGTCGATCTGAACTCGTTTTGAGCAAAAGTTTTGAAGACGAACGGTTGAGTCGCGATTCCGGCGGCAACTATATAACTATAACTTTGTTCTCTCTCGTAGCAGCTGTCTAGCGGGTTGAATCAGTAGAGGCCGTTGAACTCGTGGCAGGAGCAGATCTGGGCGGAGTTGCGTGGCACCCGCTGGGTCGGCAGGCCGGACAACCCGCGTACGTACGTGTACGACACGGGGGCCCGCAGGATCCGCTTCGGGCTCTTCTTCGAGTGCTTCTTCTCGGCAGTGTCCATCCGGCTTGAGATCTTCAGGCCCTGAAACACCTTGAACAGCGAGTTGAACGTGTTGACCTGGCTGTTGGTCTCGCTGTCGCTCGAGTGGGTGTCCGAGGGGCTCTGCGAGTGGAGAGGCGACTCCGTGCACGAGTGCAGCCGACTGTTCTCAGGCGACCACGACTTGGAGCACCGTGTCCGCACGCGCTCGCTCGCGCTTGGCTTGCGGCACGGTCGCTGCTGGTCCCAAGAGACCGTCGAGCGGCCCCTCAACCGATCCTGGTAACAGTGCGACTTCGCCCCGGCTAGCCGGCCGCTCTCGCAGAGCCGGTCGCCGCTGCTCTGCCGCGACAACCGCTCGGCACTTCCGGTACTTCCGCCGCTGCTGCAACCGCTGTCTGTGCTGCACTCGTCGTCACCGAACTCGTAGCTCTGGCCCTGGCGTTGGCGCTGGGACGACCCACCGTCGGCCAACCTGGACGATTCCTCCATCTGATAATCCATCTTGGGTTCACTGGCACTTTTTATTTTTGTTTTTGTTTTTTTTTTCGATTGGTTCTTCGGTTGGGTTTAATTATTGTTTTGTAATCACTCGCTCTAACATTGTTTGAATTAAACAAGCGCGTTAAACCACTTTGTTTTGATTGGTTGTCGGGCTCTGTTTTGGCGGTGGGATTATCTTTGTGGTTCCAGGCCGCTTGTACCGTACCGACTCTGATAACCAACTAGAGCCATTCAGATTTGAACCCACCCTTATATATCCATGCACCGATGCAAGCTGCTGCGCAAGTGTCAACTCCGCCGCAAGCAAGTAAGGTCGGGGGTTGTAAGGCTGTAGCTATAGTCATCAGCCGCCCCCCGATCGAACCATTCTTTCACAGCCCATCCGAATTCCAATCGCTTGCGATCTATGCTTGTTTACACGTGCCTTTATGGTGTTTGAAAAATATCATCCCTATCATCTATATTTAGTTTTCAGTTATTTTTTTTCTTTTAAATTGTCGATTGGGTTTGCAATTTTTGCCTTCTTTAGTTGGTCTATTCTTTTCTTTTTGTATCGGTTGTTTGTTTTTTTTGGCAGATAACAAATTAGAACTTGTACTTAGAGATAAAATGTAAAAAATATGTTTGATTTTTTTTTTCGTCTCGACGATTTTTGATTTTGATGATCTGAGTTTGATCCGAATTTTTTATAGGAATTTCTTTTATTTTGATCGTCATGGCAAGACCGAAGGAGCCACTGTAGCTATTTATTTTACATTGTTGCTATCCATAAACGACCTATTCCAAAAGTGTCACGCGGAAAACGTGATATCATTTATCTTCTAAATAAGGTTTATTTGTATAATTTTGGTTTAAAAATTACAATTGATATAATTATTGAATCAACAAGTCGTTTTGGTTCAACCTCGTGTCTTTTCTTTGACTCTTTGAACCGTCCCTTAATACATTTATTATTAAACAAGTAATATAGAAGTTGACATTTCGATGTTTTCAATGATTACAAGAATTGCAATTTTATTCAAAATTGAAAACAAAGTGATTTGTCGTTTTTAAAATTGTTGATTGACATGTTTCATGATGAAAAAAATTGAAAAGAATTCTAAAAACATAAACAACAAATGAAATGAGGAAATTATGCATTGGCTGTTTTCTTTGAATTTTGAAATAATACTTCAAAACTTCAAAACTTTACTTTAAAAAAACTTCAAAAGTTCTAACTTTTTATAAAGTAAATTAAATTTTTCATACAACGTGAGAAGTTCAATGGGATTTGCTTCAGTAGTCACCATGAGATTTCCCATGTACGAACATGGGGCGAGGCAATTAAACTTGAATTGGGAGAAGATTGACAAATTATTAGAATAATTATTCTTCTAGCAAAAAAAGTTCTTTTTGGATGCTGATAAAATGTTACTGCCGAAAAATTATGTTCGTCCAAATTAATTTGATACAGTATACAGAATTGTTGTTTCAGATACACACTATCATTTGCCATTGACAGAATTTGATGACACACAGACACACAGAAAGGATATTGTGTGTACATTTACACATTTGTTGAAAATTACGTCATATGGGAGATTACTTAATAATCTCTTCTGTTTGCGCGTAAATGTGATGCAATAGAATTGACTCTCGTTTATTAAGTTTTCAAAACAGCGATCAACTGCGATCTAACTACGCAATTTATCGAGCCGAACAATGTACCTTAACAACGTTGTTTGGTTAATAATCATAAAACGAGCTTTGCTACTACATTTTCTCCTTAGATGAATAAACTTTGTTTGTCATCATGTTAGGGGCTGATTATGTTACCCATTTATATATTGCATCATATATTAATTACCTCTTCTGAAAAGAACAGTTTGAAATTTGATCCGATGATTTTTGATACTCGCAATTTAATTTATAGACAAAGTTCGAGTTTCAAACTTTGATTATGAAAAGAAAAAAGATTTTCATCATTTTTTCGTGGAAACACATATTTGCAAGTTTCCATGAATCTAAATATCTAAATATCATCTAAATATCACATAAATTAATAGATCAATTCAATCGAATAAAGGGTAAAAAATTTTATTACAATTAAACTAATCAAATTTTGGAAAACATTAATTTCATTTTTGAAAATTAAAAATTAAAACAATTAAAATCAAATTAAAAAACAAATAAATAAAAACAAATTCATGCAAAAATTTTTAATTTGGTAACATCATACAGATACTTAAAAAAGGGTTAAATGCAACCTGTCTGGTTTGAAAAATAGGCGTCGAAATTATATTGGTAGCAAGGTTCAGTGCGAAACAACAAGGTGTGTACGCACGAACGCAGAGACAAAGACAATGAATGGAAAAATATTAATTCGCACCGTTGTCGAACGGGTTTTAATCTAGTTGTACTTGAATGGACTTACACGGGTTCAAGTGCAGCGGCCCCGCCTACCGCGCTACCTTCGCTTTTATGTCCAACCAGATGCTCATTAATAAATTCATTAAAACATTCGTTTCCTAATTAATCATCAATCATCGTTGAATTTTTATTTCCGAAATGAAAATCTATCAATTTCGGTTTATCTATTTCCGAAACTGTTTTGTTACATCATTTCAGTATGTTATGGCGAGCCTCCGCCCAAGGTTTCTCATACCAAGGCTATGAAAATTATTTAGAAATTTAATTTTACATAATGACCCACGCTCATATAATATGGAACAAACATATGTCATATAATGAAACAAATGCACCGACAGTGTGCGAATTCGAACTCGGAAATAGATTTCGATACGTAATGCAACTGCAAGCCGATGTTTTTCTTCATATTAGCTCGATCCTGATTGATATATTATCGAATTGGTTATAAAATATTTATTTGTAGAATTATACTTAATAATACATCAGTCACACATATTGGAAACAACAGATGTCACGTTTATTTTCAATACGGAAAAATAAAATAATAGATCGTTGGTTGCGGATATAAAATTAACTCAGCAGATTCTTTCTTTTTTCACTTGAGATTTTCTTTTCTCAATGTAACGTCGAACAATGTTAGAAAATCTTCGGAAACGATGCCCATCCACGTGATTCGCGGAGTGAGTTAATTATAACTTTTCTCAGCGCAAACCACGTGCTGATTACAGAAGTTCGGACGGATGACAATTTGTCTTAATAGTACGTCTGTTATTTTTTTAGTCCTGGCACTTTGTCTTCGCGCAAAATGAACTTGATAAAAATAAAAGCGGCTAATAAAAATAAATATCATCTGAGGTAAGATGAAACTGGACAAACTTCAAATTCCTTAAACGATACATTTAATATTAATTTTATTAATTTTTCTTACTTTCATAATTTTTTTTTCTGAAAAAAAGTCGGTGCAATCGGATGAAAAGTACCGATAACAGGTGAAACGTAACGTTGCATCTCTCGTATGACGTAACAATGTTTTGCGTACCGTTCAATTAGCCAAGTATTTGGTCAACCACGCCGACTCATCCCATTGGGTTCGCATCATTTTTTTCACCGGTCAAAGTGCATTATGTAATGCCTAATGTCACCTTGAAAAAAAAAATTATTCAAAGTACGAAGGGTTCATTTTATCCGTTCAAAAATGTTTGAGAAAAAATTTTTTTTTCATTTTATTCTGTAAACAAAATATTGGTTATAGCAATTATTAGTTCTAAATTAAAAAAAAAAAAAATTGCAAGATGTTTCAAGCGCCATTATCGCGGTGGGAGCGTAACGCATCTGTTGACTGGCTAGTATGGATGAAACTCGTTTTGATTACAAGGGAAAATGGAAATTTGATAGACGTCCAGCAAAAATTGCCCCCACCCTCTTCTAATCGAGCTGCGAGATCTCGCGATCCTGCCTGCCAATTGGAGCAATTTCATGTGAAACTAACAATTTGCGCGATAACATTATAAATAGCAGCATCTCGGCTGGCGGTCGAGTTTCATGGTCGAGCAACGAACTCAGTTAAAAAAGAAATGATGGAAGGTGGGGACCGACAGTCTGACGAGTTTGCAGGGATTCTCACCAGTTCCGCTGAATAAAGTCAACTTAGATGAATTGATGAGAGGTTGCTGCTAACGAGCAATTAGCTTTTTGTTTATTTTAATCGGTGACTTGATTCCTTATAGATTGCAGATAAAAGAAACATGTTAAGTTTCAAGGAACCAAACTGAATCAAAACCACAACAAATTCGGTTTTCTCACTCGGCGTTTTTATCATTTTTAACTTTTTTAATATCTGCCACATTCTTCGTGCCTCGTTTGATATAACTAAACGCAACTCCTTGAGATTAACCCTCAAGGCGAATCCTTGCAAACGTTAAACGGAACAAAAAGATTAATTTTCATGTGGAATCCAAATTGGGAAACATAAAGCACAAATTTGAAAAAACTCTGACCTTAAAAGAAAAAAAAATATCAGCTGGACTTTTGTACTATTTTTTTTTATATGCGAAGGTGCTTATTCATTAAATTTCTGTGTAATCTGTACGCGGCAACCTTACAAGAGTGATTTGTATGCAAAATATACAACTGTTTCGGCAATCTATATATTGCAATCTATATAGTGATACACTTTAGAATTGTTTCATTAACGCACACACCAGGGCCTGGTATAAAAATATTCAAGGAAATCGGAGCGCGCAGTAGAAAGCGTCGACGTGAATCAATTTACATGCGTATAAAAAATGCAATTGTCGTGCGCGTCTCCTTCTTGTACACGGCCGTTTGGAATTGGCCTTAGCTGCAACGCCAAAATGTTGCAATTGTTTTTGCACACCAATAAATATTCATATTTTTTTATTTGTCAACTAATATGAAAAATATTGTTATGTTTTAAGTAGAAAAAATTGAGTCAGATCTGAAAAAGTGCATTAAAGTGCATCAAACTGCATAAGTGCATGAAAATGCCTAAGTGCATAGAAGTGCATTATGAATTATTTCAAGAAAAATTTTCAAGAGAATTATTTCAAAGAAAATCAATAAGTAGATGAAAAAAAATTTTACAAACGTTATGCAAAAGTGCATAACGGTGCAAAAAAATAAATTTTTGTTGAATGTTTCAATTAAAAAATAATTAGATAGTTTAATATTTGTTTGTTTAACTTTTATTCAAATTTTTCTTACACAGTTGACATTTTTTTTATATTTAAGTATTTTTCAGAAATGAGACATATAAAGTTGTGAATGTTGTGTAAAATGGAAGACCAAAGGGACCTCTCGATCAACAAGATCGATAAATAAAAGACAAAGGGAAAAAATGTATTGACGTCAATGAATAATTGAAAGATGGGTCCGAAACTGGGCATTGGACTTGAATTAACAGGTTTCATTGTTCGAGACGTACGCAGCGGAGGGCAAAGTACTTTGTCTAGCATGAACGCATACGTGCGATGCCCTTTTTCTGCCCTGCTCTTAGCCAATGATCGTACCTGCTCGAACAGCAAGAAAGGCTTGACCGTGCATCGATGCAGTAGGAGGGCGTGATGATTCTTCAAGGACACTTTGCCCGGTTGTGGTGCATTGCTTTTTTCGTTGATCAAGTACTATAAAAGCGCCAGGATTTGCAGCTACAAGCATAGTAGCTTGCTGCAAACAGTAAACACAACCTCAAACAAACATGTTCAAGTTGGTGAGTTTAAACATTAACAAATGATAATACAAATGGTATAAACAATTTCCAACCAAGATGTTACAACTATTATTGCTTTTCAATATCATTTTAATTACTTTTTTTTTAATTTCATACAAATATAAAAACAGTAGTATCTTTGCATCAAAATTGGAACATCAGATGCAAAGAGAACATTTTTTGTTTCAATTCAAAAAATTGTTTAAAAAGAAAATTGACTCAAAAAAATTTTGTTTAAATTAAATTAATTTTTATTAGTTGGTTGATTGGTTTGATTTGAATTTTTAAAGTGAGAGTTTTTGAATAAAAATTGTTGTTTCCAGGGTTTCTTCGCTGTTCTCTTGGCTGTGGCCGCCGCTGTTCCAGCACCAGTACCAGCACCAGCACCAGCCCCAGCCCCAGCACCAGCTCCGGAACCAGGCGTAGGACTGATCAGTCCACCAATCTCTACCTATATCGCTCCTCTGTCCTTCAATACACCATACTACAAGACATACTCTACGCCTCTCAACTACGCCACATCCTACGGTTATGGAAGCTATCCCCTGATCTACCGAGGCGGATATCTCATCTAAACACAATCTCATCCGGATGACGTTATGCTGACCAAACCCTGACCTTTCTATTCACACACTTTCAAACATCATCTTTTTGGAAATAATGCGATTTCAAAAATGTATCATCATTAGACAGTAAAAACAAAACTGATGTCAATAAACATTTGGGCTCTATTTCCAACTCTGACGTTTCATTCCTTACCCTTTAATTATATTTTGTACAGCATAATTTGTATTCGTATAATGAAATGTATTCGTAATATGACATTTTCATATGACGTCACAGTTTGCGTTTGCTTGGTCAATATACTTGAACTTATAAGTTTTCAACTCATCATTATTAGAAATTAACAAACTTTTTCAATTAAATACTTTTAATTATAAGTTTTTATTTGTTGAAATTGGATTGTTCAAATATAATTGGAGATGGATAACAAAAAAATGTTATTTGCATTTTCAAATAGATAAAGTGTTACAATGAAACAAATTAGTTGGCAACGTTTAAATTTATCTTGACATTTTGTTACAATCACACATTAGTTGTAGACGTTTAAATTTATCTTGACATTTTGCTGCAAATTTGATCATCTAAATAATTATCTCTTCCAACTTTTTAAATTTTTTCAGTCTATTTTTGTACATAAAAAAGAAATGGAAATAAGTGAAATAGATTGAATCAAAAATGTATACAATTAATGGGGTGAAATACAAGTAATTTTTCGAATGAATAAATTTTATTAGTTTGACTTAAATGGTCGTTACATACTTTTTGTCAACCTTTGACCTTCCATTAAAAAAATATCAGATTAAACATTTTTTAGGCCTGTTCAAAGTCAAAAAAATTTATTTGGAATTTAAAGCTTACTAGAAAACTCTGTTAAAGTCTGAAATTTAGAAAAAACTGAAGTATGAACTAAAAAAAATATATTTTTTCCTTGGTTAAGTGCGTTTCCTATTTAAAACTTATTGCGAAACTATGTTGTTTTATCAGTTCAATAAAACAGTTCCCTGGTTCAAAGTTCCGACTATTTCAGACTAAAAACATTTTACCTAGAAATAGTCTCGAAAATGAAACAGAAAATTTGAGTTTGAACTCGAATTTTCATACAATTTTAGTATTAAAATAACATAATCTACCTATTATAAAAAAAAGTTTCGTCGCTGCAGCCGCTGTTTCTGATTAGGATTCAATTTTCATAAATATATAAGTTATCATATACCGTTGTCTTCGTCTTGGAAAGACGAATCCATTGGTCAT
>JAPYZS010000154.1:0-165854 GCA_030522925.1 Trissolcus japonicus | reverse complement strand
CCATCCAACTAAAAAATGTCACTTTTTTCTGAAGTGAGATTTTCAAAAAGGCCCAAACTCAAAAAGTATGAGGATTCGAGCTTAGTGCCTATGATGACTAGTACAAATAATCGTGCACCATCTCGTGACGATGGTGCTCGCTGTCATTTTAAAGACAATCCGTCTTTTTAAGATGTTCGAATAATTTCCATGACAGGCGGATCTTTTTGAGCTCACCACGCGTGATACCCCAATAACATAAGTGAGGAATCCACTCCACGGTATAACCCGTGATCTTGTTCCAAAAAAAACTCATTGACAAAGGTTTTGATAGCAACAAGGTCAGGTCTACCGGAGAATCGAGAGCCAGGCTCAGCAATGCTGAGACCACGGAACATTTTCCAAAATTTTTTTGCCAATGTTCGGAGATGTGCACCGTCCAACATTCAAAACTAAAAAGAGCTATCTTACGACGCGTAGAGGTGTATGGAATAAAAGTCAGATTGTTGCTTTGGAGGGAGTAGAATCGTCCCACTTCTCAGATATGTTAGCACCTTCGGGATGCCAGCTACACCATTGATGGTGTAATGAGCGCGGTTTTGATGACGCTCGGGCCGAGCCGAATTGTGACGAGGTGTGACGAGCGATCTAATTAGTGCGTCGCGCTAATTAGGAGGACGGAGGTCGAACACTTGCGTTTTGGTCGAGGGCACGGTTGGACGTCGAATCGCACTAAAGGAACCCAGCCAAAAACTTGCCAAGGAAAACCTGGAATAAATCCGATTCGAGACCACGTTCTGGGGGCGCCTGAGAACGTCGACTCCAGCCTCAACCAGACGAGCCACTTAACCAGGGTCTATCACAGGGCAACCAGGAGCGCAGTGTTGTATTGCTTGGCGAGGGGTATTTTTTGTAAAACGTTTATATATATATATTTTTTTTTATACTGATACTTCTTGGAAATTGATATTAAAATATTATATTTATACACGTTCATTTTTGTTCTTTTTCTTTTTTGTTTTATGATATAAATGAAGATTTTTATGAAAAAGAAAAAACTATTCAAGAATTTTACAATTGGCGCCCAACGTGGGGCCCAATAGCACGCATCTTTGCAATCAATTCCGGATTAACACTTATTCCAACAATTCCAAAATAACGAATATCTTCAACCTTTTTGAATAGTAGCGTATGACAGCGAATTTCGCACAAATACTTCTGATGTTTCATAGGGTAATCTCGGAAACAGAATTCGCACTGAAAACTACTCTGATGTTCCTGACCCATAACGTCATCGGTATGCTCCTACATTTTTCTCCTCACAAAATAGGGAACAAAACACGGGTGGAAGTACAATTCACCAAGGCCCACAACTGCCCCACATTCCAAGATATACTTCTCACCATCAAATCTAACAATGTCAGGGTCAGCGGTCAGTAATCTTGATACGCATGGTTTAATAAATTGTTGATAATATGGAGCACTAAACTTTCCAATCGCTTCGCAGTTCAGATCTGGATATCTATCGTTGTTCTTTGGGCATACCTCAATCGGATTTCCGAGTCTGTCAATGATCTTCTGCTGCTTTTGAAACCCGTACTTGAAATACTGGCTATGTTCAAACATTTTTGGTCCTTTAATCATATACTCTCTAATGTCATTCAATAATTCAGTGCCAATCTGTACTCTTCTAGACTCCAAATACGACAGACTAGTTAGTGACTTCTCAATTACGCACCTCAACTCAGATCCAACCGGTAACTCCAAATGTGGAATTCCATGAACCAATCTTATCAAATTGTCGTCAATCCTCTGGTTTGATCTAAACAAACTAACAGCAGTGGTCCCGAATACATGATCAGATAAACATGATCCAGCAATCCTATCAAACACTAACGTCACATTCCACTCCTTCCGGTTCTGATGAACGTATACATAACAATATCTTTGTGCTTCAATAGCGCGACATCCAAATTGGATACACCCAAGAATGTATGGATCATCAAACACATAAATCGAACTTTGGCCATTACATCGCTTCACTTCTTCACCTACTAACTCATTAGGGCAACCATAATATTGGTATGAAGGTTTGAAACCTTGCTTTGGGCAACACGTGCACACCGCTCGCATAACTCGCATCTGTTGTTGCAACTCTCGTTCTTGCACCACCTTGTTTGTATTTGCTTCACTCACAACACTCATAGCATCAACCTCTCTCATTTTTGCAGTCAAATTATCAATCTTTTCTTCCATAGCATTTGCTCGTGATCTCAAGTTTGCCATGATCGTACGTATTCCTCCAAATACATTCTCAACATTACTCATGAATCTCTGCAAATCAGTATGATATCTATTCGTAATAATAGTTGGTAAGAACGTTAGAAACTTTGAAAAAGGTCCAACCGGTCCTCCGCTTCGATTTATCTTTTCACCTGCAATGAATAAAAATTCACATCCTCTTCTGGCATTTACAACATATTGATCAACTTCCAAAACTCTTCTCTGTATATAATCAATTGATTCAACCGTTCTGCTTGGCGCAACTTTCACAATCCTATCGTATTCTTCAACATCAATAACATTTCCATTTCGTATCAATCGTATTTCAAGTTTATCACCCACTTCGAACGACGCATGTAGCGACGACTCGCTAGTTAGGTGGAAAACCCGATCCTGCGTAGACATCATTTTCCAAAATAATAACGGTAATGTGAATAATGCTGAGGCGCGAAGACAATTCAAGGTACCTGTCGAAATTAAATTGCCTATATTTCGAGACGAAAATAAAGAAAACGCGGTTGAATTTCTAAAGAGGATCTATCAATATTTAGCGATCAAGCAAGTGCCCGTGGAATTCGTTCCGATCATCCTCGATTCGGTATTGCAAGAACGCGCCCATTTTTGGTTTCAAATTGAAAAAAATAATTTGGATAATTTCGAGCAATTTAAGACAAGTTTTATGAACGAATTTTTCTCTGTAGAGATCCGAACAAGGGCAAAAGACAATTGGAGAAGTCGTAGATATGATAGATCAATGGGTTTATGGGATAGTACAACCCCATCCTTTCCTGAATAAGTACCGAATACGAAAAAAATTCCAAAAACTACCTAACATGAGAAAAACGTCTGAGTTCGAAAATTTCGCAAGTTCGCAAGTTCGAATTCGCAACACAGGTTATCAGCACTCTGCATTTTCAGGGTGCATTTCTTATTGATTATCAAATAAATTGTGCAGTAATTATTACTGCATTTCATTTTACATATTCTAGTTAAAATTATTGAATATCTCATTTCCGAATATGCAATTAATAAAATGATAGTTCCAGCAATGAAATCAACGATTTTACAACCTATTAGACGAATTATTAAACAAACATTTTTTTTAATGAGTATGATATAAATTGTATTTGTTTTAGTAAACGATATGTTTTTTAAATAACGATACAAGTAAATCTGCAGTTTTTTTACATTTTCTTACAATATTTCAAGTTTGGCATCTTAAGCTAAAAAATAATCATAAAATTGTTCAAGTTGAGTAACATTGAAGGACTTGATTAAAAGCGCGAATCTGTTCATTTATCTTTAAGTGTTACTTCGCTTATGTAAATTCAAAAATTGAAATTGTGTCCATAATTATTAATGTATAATCTTTACGTTTGTAAAAATTATTCTGTAATTTTGAATATTGTGATTAAATCTTATTTGATTATTTATTTATTAGAATGTTTTGAATGTATTTGAAAATACTCTTCAAAACATGACTGTCATTTCAAATATATCACTGATGTTATTTGAGCATTCGTCGCTGTAGATTTTTGTGGAAGATTTTTCTTTGCGATTGCATTAGAATCGCTTTTCTTCTTTTCTACAAAACAAACGCTAGGTAGCATAAATTAATTATCGGAGACATCGATTGTATGTTGATTTTCACAATATAATTGCTAGTTCGAACGTAGTGAAATTTAATTTCAATTAACTATCGTCACAAATGTGTAATTCGTTTTAGAATTGTGCACCGAATGTTATAAGGTCAGTCGATCCCGGACACTTAGCATGATTCAGAACTAACTAAAGTGTTACAGCAGAGTTTACTGAAATTCTAAAAATTTTGTACAAAACACTGACACTTCTGATTTTCTGAAACAGCGTTTACAGAGCTCTTTTTTAAACATTGTACAAATTTATTAATAAACGACCAAGCTTCCGTATTTTTTTCAATAAAAAAAACAAAGCAACCTTCTAAAAACAGTTGTATACTTCATTCGACTTGATTTTCAACTTGACAAGTAATACATAGATTGGTGGTATTATGATAGCAATTTGTCATCACTGTAACTGTAAAATATATCAACGTATTGATACGTGGAAAACAAAATTTATAAATCAGTCCGCCAATTCCATAGATTTTAAAGTCCCAAACCACAAGAAGACAACAGAAAACGAAAAATTAACTGAGATATAATTGCAAGAATCCAAATGTTGCTAATCTAGATCTTATTGCATTTAATTACACTTGCAATGTTCGTGCGAACAGACACTCGTCTTGAACGTTTGGATTTAAAGCAAAACGAGCTTTATATTTTGTGACGTTTATATACTGCTTTGCGTTCGTCATGAGTGTCAGTTAATGCGACCTAATCGAATTTCGATCATTAGTTTATTGTATACCCAAACCTTTTTTTATACATAAAAAATATGTAGGCGGATCTTAATTTGCAAATTTCGTAGAAGAGCAATGGAACCTTGAAAAGTGATGTGTAAATGAATGCTCAGATTTTGGAGCAAATGAAATTGTAAATTAGAGAGAGAATATACACTGTCACAATCGGTAGATGATCAATAATAGAATTGTTACAAAAAAGTTTTGACTTGTTGTCCAAGGTATATGAGCTTATTTCAACGATGGTTCGTTTGTTTCAGTTCTTTATGTATCGAAAAACAATTAATTGTACTCTGGACAATAGAATGAGCTCATCATGAAAACGTCGTTATAATTTTAGACTCACATTTTGTAACAAAAAATTTCAGTACGATAAATGTATGGAGATCAATAACTTGTTGGCTGTTTACCATGGTTCCCTTTTTTAATTATATTATTACTCAAAGGCGGAAGATAAATTTTAAGAAAATTTATCTCCATTGAAGAGAGAAATTTTACTCGTGTAGTGACAGGGAATCGTGCCAAAAGAAAAAAAAATGAGAATACATTTTTTGAGATAACTGAACAAGAAAAGCCACGAAACATGAACCACCAGCAGACATTTATAAAATTTGTTGTATATATTAGGAATTATGACTGTGCCGTTCAACATTGTAAATATTTATATGAATTAACACAATCTAAATGATCGTCAATCATTTATCTGTTACGTTCAACCATTGGACAAGTGTTGCTCCTCCAATGTGACGTTTCATTGCACAAAAATAATCTGTAATCGCAGTGTCATCTTTTGTTCGTCAAATTTTATCATCGTCAAAGTACTGAAAGTATATTTAAAAATTGCATGATTACAAGTTATTTTTGTCGAAGCAATTTTATTTTAAAAATAATAATTAATTAAGACGGTTTTATTCGTCTCGCCCGTCAAGATTTCGTTGTTGGCGACGAAAAAGTACGCGTCTTCAATGTCAATCGGGCGATTAAACAATTTTTCAATTAACATGGAATGTGTTTGCGTTTCCGAGTGCAATGTTTGATTCATGTGATAAGTTACGGTTTTATTTTTCATTGCGTATATATTTGACAAGATCAAAAATAAAGGGAAAAAACGTGTACCAACTAAACGTACATTTCAGGTTTTATAATTTATATTATATATGTTGTTTGTTTACTCTACCGTCATTTTTATGTACATAATAAATATTTATTGTATTAAATACTTTTAATTAATCTTTATTGTTTTTATTGAATCACTCAACATTCAATTTGAATCATTCATTCTCGAATTCATTAAAACAATGTTGTATCAATTGAACGAAATTTGTTACAATTATTTTTTGTTTTAAAATTACTAAAACTTTTTTCAACAATCTTCTTTGATCAGATTTATCTGCGTATTTAATTAAAAAAAAACGCTATAATAAATTTAGCGACGAAAAATCATAAAACATTTTTAAAATCAATTCAATTTCATAAATTTACAAGGTGGACTTGAAATCAAAATAAAATGTATAAGTTACATTTTTTTACAATAATTTTCTAGGGTGTATGTTGATTATGTGTGATTGTCTCTTCCTTTTGGGTGTATATGATGGAGTCCCCGGAATCATGTCTTCGCTATCGCTGACGTAGTTCGGTGATACCACCCTTGGAAAACTAGTGTTGATAGACCGAATGCTTTTGAAGGAAGTAATAGAGCTTGGAGAATATCCACCATAATATGACAAGAAACTGTATCCAGCGAGTCGTTCAGTAATGGTCAATTCGTTTTCCAAAATAGATTGTGCAATTTCGTACGCTCCATCCACTTCTGCGGTGTAATCTATTTCTCGATAAACCATCTGAAATTAATTAATATATTGATCAAATTATGAAATTGATGAACAAAATTATTTGCAGGATAAAACAATGCCAACTAATTACTTGTTTACACAAACTGCTTCTTGGAGTATTTTTGAAGGGCTTCAAATTCCTTAAAGTCACCCAAGATCTTTCGACCTTTCCTATGTTGGAAAGATAAATGACATGATACCTCACCTAAAAAATTAATGTTTTTATTATACATTATGTAAAATAAAATAAACATAATGAATAAACTAACTTACAGGAGCTTGACTGGGTGGTTTTAATGAATAGTAACTTAAAGTCTCAGGACTGTCGCAAACCATGGCAGGCCACCAAGGAAATCTAGGCCATCGAGCCCAGACGAGACTTCCAGCAGTATACAAGTTGTCAATCAAATCTTCCTCAACTTCAGGTGGGATTTCCTCTTGTGGAGTTGCACAAGTTACATCTGCAGTATTGTTTTTGTTTTAATTTTTTAGTTATTGTAATTTTTTGTATTTCATCTATTTAACTTTTAAAATTAATTAATATTTAATATTTGCAAAAGATAAAAACATTTATATTTATATTTTTATATTAATATTTTGACTTGATTATTTTTCATAATGCAATTTTATATTTGTTTTATTTTCAAAATTAATTATGGAAAAGGATGTTGTTTACCTTTGCCCAAGTTATGACAAAACCACAATTCTGGAACATCAGTAGGATCATGATAATCTTCACAGTAACGTAATTTCTTACAATTTATATTGCAACATTCAATATACAATCCAGTGTCTCGACTTTTTTCAATCCAATTCAAAGCCTTTTTCCAATTTGAACTTTTGTATGGCTCATGTGATGGCGTTTTTACTGTTTTGGAAAATGTGAACAAGGATAATAACTAGTTTTTTAAATTTACATTTTTCGAAATTCTATTTCGATGGTAATTTATGCACCAGATGTAAAAAAGACTCACGTTGAAGAGGATGTTGGTATTGAAAAAGCTCCGAATTTTCTGCAAATCCGCTGTCAGAATCATATGAAACTACGACGTGTGACTCGCTTTCGGCGCTCTTTCGTTTTCTATTTTTCTGTTTTTTTCTCGACAGTTCTTTCAACTCTTCTGTCGTTCGAATCTTAACGCTTCTGGAGCGCAAATTGTAATACTAAAACAATTCAATAATTTGGTAAGTTACAAAAACAATGTAAAAAGTTAAAAAAGTTGCAATGTAAACAAAAGAAACAGGAAGTATCAACAATGGTTGATGGTTTTAGGATTTCCAACATTTCTTTTTTGTATGATATTAAAAAATGAAATCATTGGTGATTCTATTTAACATACACTGGGCTCATCTGAAATAGAACAATTCCTTTTGTTCATTTTTTATGAAAAGGGTCGAGCAATACTTCCTCCAACAACGCCAATATATTTGTAACAACTTGGAGCGAATTGCCAACTGCGGAGAGTCTGCGCGCGTCATGTTACCAACCTAATAAAATTGAAATTTGAAAAAATAAAACTGAATTGAGAAGAAAATATATTTATGTAGTTAAATAATGGCAATAATATAACTCTTGCTTGATTTTCTTTTGAAATTATATTAATAAAAATGTCCAAATTATGCTTTATTTATCATATAAATTATTTTTAATGAATATAAATATTTTAAGTCACGTCGTTCAATGGACATCATCAAGTGTATAAACAAAATTACATAATTTGTAAGTAAAATTAATAATTCTGTGTTATCAAATTTTATCGCCAATGCCTCTTTGTAAGTACTGGACTTTACTCCCGAAAGCGCATCATGTTCGATTGTTACGTCTTGTTAAAGTTTATTTTATTTGACCCCTATTAACTTTTTGTAAAACAATTTATGAATCGAGTTTAAAATCTGAAATCATAAAAAAATAGAGATTATAGATTTATCTTGGCTTTCACATATGAACTAAAATCACAAATAAACAAAAAGAGTTAAAAAAACTGATTTCATTTTATTTCACTTAATTATTTGTATCATTTTATTGTATTCAAAAAATAATGTCGATATGTAATATCAGAAACTTATTTTTTTTATAACGAATGAATATTTTAATTGTTCAGTTAATATTTTCATAGATTTCTGAAAACCAGCTGAATTCGGTTTTTGTTTATACATTATTTGATTAAAGTCTGAAGTCATGACGTCTTGATATGAAAAGTTCGTGGAAAAGCTTCTGAATAATTGCACAACTTTTTTTTCATGCAGTAATCAAAGAGCTGCGTCTACCCATTTTTGCCTACTCGCGATGCGTCTGAAGAACGTAGATATGAAGGTTTTCATCTCACGCAACGTAAGATACTAATTTATGCTAATATTGCTGAGAAAGTGAAGGTCGACAGCATCCACTGCATCACGACTCATGGTACAAACTCCTTCGAACTTTGTTTATAATGTGAGCATTTCATTCATTTATTTATGCATTTATTTTAAGTATCGAAATTAAAGAAATTAAATATTTCAGTCGTTTATGTAACTGAGACATAAAGGATAAAAAATGTTTAAACATTGCATTTTTTTAGTGTTATATTTGTAATAAACATTTGTTATAAATAATGCAGTAGTTTTATAAATTATTTCAAAAATTGTATGCATCGTATCATATACTAAGAAACAAGTTAAATACATATTTTTAAACATTGAAAATAATATTGCTTTAATTTGGTTTAGGATTTTTGGGAAAAATATGTCGATGACATTATGTTTTCAATTTTTCTTTAGATTAGATGTCAAAACAATTAAAAATTAGAGATTTTATTGATATAGATTATTATTCATAAAAATCGAATAATGACACAGTTTTTAGAAGGATATTTGTGATTACAAAAAAATGATATTAAATTTATTATAATTTTTGACGACAAACAAATTGAAAAATAATTTTTTCACTTATTCTTTCTTTTATTCAATTAAATTATCGGTCGTTGCCGATAATTTAATATAGCTATATTATATGATAATGTCAATCGATTATGTTAAAAATAAATTTTTAATTTCATATCAAATAATCGGAAAATTAACCAATATTAAAAAAGAAAGACAAAAATAATTTTGTAGTTCAAAAACTATATGAAACAAAATCTAAAATTATACATTTCTAATACAAGATAAAAGAATTTGTTTGAAAAAAAAAAATTCCATAATTTCACTATTTCCCATGAATGTATGTAATCTGTCTAATTCATCGTCAAAACTCTTCCTGGAGAAGGGATGGCCCGGTTGTCGACGTCTTATTATCGATTTACTGATAGTGTTTTCCAAGAAGATAGGTAAAGGCACCGTGCCATTGGCTGGTTTATGACGCTCGGAGTTCCCAGAACGTGCTATTGGTCGTCGCGTTGCATTAAGCGCACATACAAAAAGACTTTTCATTCAGTTGTCGTTTGTGTCGCTTACAATACATTTGGTGAGTACATTTTCCTTCCAAGCCTTTGTTTTGAAAATAACTCCTTTCCAAAACAACAGACCTCGACTTTGCTCCAACACTTGTTCGATTCAAGCCAACTAAATGTCGCGAGTTTCCAAGCAAACTTTTATTGATTTTATTTCTGTTTCCATAATATTCGTCTCAAAATTCGTAGCTGTTGTCACATTATGATTTTCTACCTCGTCTTTAATAAGGATTACGCGGATCATACAAAAATATCCAATTACAATTTTGGAGCAAAATAACATTCCTTTTTTTTTTCATTTTCATTGAGAAATGGCATTGACTGATTTTGTGATATCAATTTTGATTGCCTTCAAATTGTAACTTGAAGATTCAATATTGAATTTAAAATAGTCATCCATCCATTGACAATTCTATAATTTACGATACGAAATGAAACACGTTTCCATTCCATATAAAAAATGGGTTTCTGTCCAGGTAAAACTAGATTGCATTGTCTTATATTACTTTCGGAATTTTCCATTTCTAATTGCCACTAAGATATTTTTATCTTGAAAAAACTGTGGAACACGTGATTTTGTTCTTTTTCGTTGTGATGGCCCAGAAAAAAACCCGTGTAAACGGATTCAAAAATTACATCACCCACGTTCAACCTTGTGATTTAAAACAGCTCCCATCCATCGTCTAATTCGAACAATTCACAAATTAGAATTTTCATTTCCACGAAAAACATTAGAATCAGTATAGCATCAGTGAAAACAAAATCGAGAGATGTGAAAAACTGTTGATCTGCCAAATATCCATTGGACTTGATTCTTTGTCAGCTGAGATTGGCGTTGTTTCTACGCGACGACTTTAAAATCTCTGTTGCAATCCGAGAGAAGGTGCCAAGAAAATGTTCTCATTTTTAAATCGCGCGTGCACAAGTGAAAACTTTCGTCTGACGAAACTTTGCACTTTCACCTCCTCGCGCGTGTAAAGTGTCGATATTTTCTAATACATTTTCCGATTATTTTTCGCTCATATATGCTTTAAGTTTTTTTTTTTTTTTTTTTTTTTCATTTAAAAATTAACAATAATAATAAACAGAATGGATATTGCCATACTTCAAAGTACAAAATCTAGATTGAAAAATGATCAGGTGAAGTTTATTACTCATTTTAGTTACTCATTTTATTCTTTTATTTGAAAAAAATTGTGAATAATATCAAATAACATTTACACTCGCATTTGTATTTTTATAGAGTTTTATTTTCTTTTCTTACGTGCATACCGAGGTGCATACAGTAGATCCTTATCTCGAAGTTGAATCAATCAATTGTAGTAATGATAATACTTGAAAGTTGAATGAACGATATAGACATAACGTATGAAGTTTTTACTCGATTGTCATTAATATTGGCAACGTTTCAAACTCTATTTTTAATGTTCATGCATAAGCTACGAGCAACATATAAAAAGAAACGTGTAACTATCTGTATAGCAACTACTCATCTCTTTATATCTTTCTTTAAAATATATTTATAAAGAACTGTTCTGTTCCGTATAAAATTATGAAACTTATTAAATAATATTATTTTCTCTTTGTTACAGAAGAATAGTATGCCTAGAGAAATTCGTAACGAGGAATTAAAACGCGAGTGTTCGCGGTCAGAGGGACTGCACACTTATTATTATCCTGACCATTTTAGAGAACCCATGCTCAGTTTTTGAGTTTGGAGTTGCCATGAAAAGGCTTGTAAATAGTGTAAATAAATTATAAGAGAAATATATTCTCACGCCTCATCAACGCAGCGCAACACAATTCACAAAAACCTGAGCCTACATTCCAACAATAGAAAGATTACACGAAAGTTGGTTCATTTCGTTAATAAACCGTTCTGATAAACTACAAAGATGAAGCCTGGAGCACAAAGTGACATGTCATTTGGCATCAACATGCTCGTCACTGGTACCGCAGCTTGTATCGCCGATCTGGCCACCTTTCCACTTGATACAGCCAAAGTTAGGATGCAGGTAAGATGCAACATGAGATGAAAAAGAATTATCAATTTAATTCCTTTAAGATGAAATTTATTTAATCAATTTTTGCGTTACTATAGATTGCTGGCGAAGGGCGTCCTTTATTGATGGCATCAACCGAAGGGTCCGTCATGGCAATTCGCGCGGTACAACCTGGACTCTTTCAAACAATAAGCAACGTTATCAAACACGAAGGCTTTAGGTACGTTATCTTAGCAAGTTAATTTTATTCATTGCATAGAGAAAGGTAGGTCGTGGTGATTTATCGACAGTTGGCGGTTCGACTGAATTGCTACAAGTATACACAACTAAGATTGCAACAAACATTCAAACGTTTGCTTTTTCCAATTCCTTTTTTTTTTATTTTAATTATTCATCATTCGACCTACTTTTTAACAGTTTTATTTGAAATAAACAGCTCTATTCGAATGATATAAAAATAATCTAAGCTGCACTTTTATTTGTCCGCTGGTATATTTTTTGTTCACAAGCTATTTCTCAGTTGGAACATAACTTGTTTTACATTTTTCTTTACCAACACTTATGCAAACATAATATATCCTTTTGTGTAACATAAAACAGATCACAATAAGTAGTTTCTTTGAAAGGATTTTTCAAAAAATAATAATCAATTGATAATAATAATTAAAAATGTGTGACTGGTTTGATCAGTACATTAATCCAAGGTTGCTCGTTATGAGCTGACTGTTTTTATAATATATAAAAGAGTAATAAATGAAGTATAAAACACACGTTTTTAAAATTTACAAACGAATGAACAAATTTTTAACGAAATCAAAAAAATAAAATAGTTATTCAAGTATAAAATTAAATTAGTGGCAAAACAATGTATTGAAAAAAGCGGAAAAAAGAAAAAAATACACCCTGCGGAGAGAGTGCGTTTGCAAATTTGTGAGCGCATAAGAATGAGCAAGGGTTATTACAGGAAACTATACGGAGGTCTTTCCGCGGGACTCCAGAGACAGATGTGTTTCTCCAGCATTCGGTTCGGCCTCTACGATAGCGTGAAGTGTCTCTACGCTGGAATCATCGACGGTACAGCAAGCTATCCAAACTTCTTTAGGCTAATTAATGACAAACATTACAATTTCACACAGAAGAATTGATAACAATTAAAACAACCGTGTTGTGTTCATTAGAACAACAACCCAAATAGAAAATGATCTTTTAGTGTTGTTAATCGCAAAAAGATCATCAGTTGACATAACAAAAACAAGACTTTCCAAATTTGACAAACAGTTTGATGTATGAAATGAAATCGAACAATTTTTATTTCTCAAGGATGAAAATTAATCTTAGTTTTTAATTCAACAGGTGAGAGTGCACGAAACGGATCGTCTGTGAACTTCGGTATCAAGATTGCAGCGGGGATAACAACTGGAGCTCTAGCTGTCTTGTGCGCCCAACCTACTGATGTCGTCAAGGTTCGTCTTCAGGCTGGAAACAGCGGAAAATCAGTTGTTCGTTACAAAAACACTTGGCACGCATACCAAAATATTGTTGTCAACGAAGGCGTACGTGGGTTGTGGAAAGGTAACCATAATTGTTTGACCAAATTATCAACCAACCTGAAACAAATTCAATAAATTAAATATCAAAGAAACGAATAATTTTAATAACAATCAAAATAACATTTCAGGAACCTTCCCAAATGTGTCACGAAATTCCATAGTAAACGTAACAGAAATTGTGTGCTACGACGTTGTCAAGGAGTCCATAATAAATAATGGACTACTGGTAGACGGAGTCGTGTGCCATTTCACCGCAGCTGCCCTGACCGGACTGTTTACGACCATCGCAGCAACACCAGTTGACGTCGTCAAGACCCGCTATATGAACAGCCCGCCTGGTGAATACAAGGGCGCCATCGACGCTGCCACTCGCATGTTCAGCAACGAGGGCGTCGGTGCCTTCTACAAGGGCTTCATTCCTAGTTTCACCCGTCTCGTGTCCTGGAACATTGTGCTCTGGGTCACCTATGAACAACTCAAAGTACAAGTTAATAATATCCGAAAACGCGATTAATCTGACAGTGTCGATCGTTTTTTATTAAAATTTTATTGCAACCTATAATATTGTACTTTCTATATTTTGATTTGTAAAATTGATTTCTTTTTCACCAATCTGTCTTGATTCAAATTGACATGCTATTATTGAATGATAGTTTTATCAATAGATTTATATGTTGAGGTCTTAAGATAGATTGGTTATAAAAATCTTAGACGACACTTGATGATTTTTTTAAATTTTGTCGCGAAAAAGATCGTAGGTGAATCTATATTTAGTGCGTTGTTAGATGTTTCAATATCAGTGTATTCTTAAGGTAGACGCTTATCAGAATATATCTGTCACCGACTCCTGGGTTACAAAAATACAAAAACAAAAAACAAAGTAGTTGCAACGGTAACCCGGAAAATGAAATTAGCATAGTGTAATGTGCAAAAGAAAACCGCAAATGTTAAACGTATCATTTTTGTATCATCGTTAAAAAGGCTGAGTTTGATTATTTCTCGATTCTTGTTGACTTGGCAGATTATTATTATAATTTCCATCAATTATATTTATGATGCATTTTTATACTCAAGTTTTGTATTATACAATTAAAAGTGATGTCAAATTATTGTTTAAGCAACAAAACATCTCTATAGTCATTTTTATTTCTAATCTATGTTGACAATAACAATTTGCACGTAATCTGCCATTTTGTAACTATAAGTTTGAAACTTTTACAAACACCGGATTATCATATGAGTATTGTAACAATTTTTCATGCAATTCTCTTGCTTTTTTCTACTCCAATAATTTTGTAGATGAGAAAATTTTATGATACTTGTTACTCCGGAAGCTTGAAATGTTTATTTGTGTGTATGAAAAAAGTAATAAAATTGTTCTTTTCGTAAGTTTAGAGATCTTTTTATTTCTAGGAGAAACATTAACTGTTGTTTACAATGGCAAAAGCCGATTTCATTCTGTGATTTATTACAAATACTTACACCGTTGAATGTAAGATAACTAACCCTCTGATTTAAACAAAGAATTGAAAAAAAAATTTAAAAACCAGTACTTGACATCAGGACGTAACAAGATTTTATCACAACGGTCAAATTTTGAGTTATATTAATCGACATCAGAATCTGTGTCAATGGATTCGCTGCTCAAAGAATATTCTTCTTCCAAGCAATGACCTTCTTCGAAAATGGCATCTTCTCCAACAGGTATCCTGAATGGACAACAAAATTGAATTACTATCTTGTAATAATAATCATTAACTAAAAATTGTGTAAACATATTTTTCTTGTCAAATTTTTCCATTGTTTTAAAAGCCGAAACATCGCAGTACTTTTCTTTTGTTAATTGCAATGGCAGAAAATAATAATCATACAAAATGGTTTGGTAATAAAAAAAATTGTTCACACTTAAGCCGGAAATTAATGCTTTCACTTTGCGAGAGTAAGATTTTGTTAATAAATAATAATAGGTGTCTCAAGTCATGAATTTTGTAAGCATTAAGGCCACCCAAGCTCGTCGCTCAAGAGAGAAAATCTTGCCTCGAATGAAATTTAACCCGATAAACTATCGAATGTCCAAAATGTGATGTTTGGCGTGTTTGTCTTGTATACACTTTTGCATTTTTCCGGGCTTTTTCAAGATACATTTTGAAGGGCAACAATATCGCTCCTCTGCAGACCTGTATTTTAATATCACGCATCGATTTATAATTCATAAAAAGTTTTCACCTAAATTTAAAAATCAATCTTCTCTCACATACAAAAATAAAATCTTTTCATATAAATTCATCAACAAATTGTTTGAAGTTTATCACTCGAAAGTGTTGTCCATTTGAACATAATAATCGATTTTCATTTTATTTAAATAAAAAAATTATAATTACTTATCAATGTGCCAATCTTCATTAGCCTCCTTCATCAAAGACAAAGCTTGACAAAAATCTCGGCCAATATCTTGGAGGTGTTTCGTATCAAGGTGGAAACCAGCCAACGTTCCTTGATCGCAACCGCAGAAACTACTTTCCATGGTATAGCTTCTGCAACCATAACAGAAATAATTATGAATTTCAACTATCTCATTTATAACGTCAATCAAATGGCTTTAAAAAAATCGAACGTCAAATATACATCTATCAAAGTAGAAAAAAAATCAACCTTGAAACACCTAGTTGGCGCCACACAGCAACTCTTGCAGTGGACTCTTTGTGTCTCTCTACCTTGAATGAACAGAGGGGCAGTGCAAACGCTGGTGAAGTCTTTTGCATTAAATGAGGTAGCAACTGTAAAAAAAGTCATTTAATTAATAACAAATTCATAACGAAAAATTGAAAACAAAATTCTTGACTAAACCATTGATAAAAAGCTTACGAGATATTGCATAGGTTCATCAGGTTGAGCTCTATCAGCTGCACTCCAGGAACCGGACTTGGAGCATCCGAATAGAAAAACGTTTTTTCTCCTCGAGTGACCATGGTAATCGACGAAGACGTGAGGCGGGGTTAACAAAATTCGCGTGCAATATTCCATGAGTCCCTTGGTGTGGTAGATAACAGGATGTAACACTTGATTGGGATTGCTCCACCTCCGGTTCAAGTCCTCGTTTGTTAGACCATACCTATTACTGTAACACGAAACATGTCCGGATTAATTTAATTCAATTACAAATTCACAAACACTTTAACATCGCAATCGCAAAGATAAGAGAAGGCAGAATAAAAATTTTATTTCACTAACAAATCAGTACATGGGTTTCCTTATTCAATATATAATGAGATGCAAATTGAATTAATTTTTAAATTCGCCAATCCTGTAGGTGACTTTCAATCTAGTGGAAAAAAAACGCACTTGTTAGAAGAATGCAACTGACAATAGTTATGGCTTCAGGTGCATTTTAGTTGAAGGGACGTTTCCGTCGGCAGGAAGTCAAGTCACAGGAAGTGACGCCTTTGCGTCGTGCATAGCAATAGTAGGGTAGTAGGTAGTATGTACTATTAATTGATTCTGCTTGTCAATCGCATCCCATTTTTCAACTGTCCATTCCTTGTTCTGAATTTCACACAAAAAAAACATTCGATAAGATTAAACTCATTTCTGAATTTTGATAACTTTTAAATCATTCGAACTAAAATTACGAGTTATGAAGATGATAAACGACCGTGGTTTTTTCAACAGTTTCGTTGATTAATACTTTTTAGGAGCTTTTTTTTTGAAGAAACAGAAATGAATGTAAGAACGAGATTGAAAGTTCTCAACAGGTTCAGGGTAGCAACTTTTTTTTCAATCAACAGGTGGGAAATCTACATTTCCGATTAAAGGGATCGGCAAAGCAGCGAATTCGAACTGAATTCTGCGCTGCGAACTCTGAAATGGTCTTGCCGGTGGCTTTTTTAGTCAGCCAGTGTAATGGGCAGCATCCGTCGAGTGTTCTCTCGTCTTGAGTGCGTGCTGCGATGTCAATGACTCGCAAGAAGGAGCCTTGACCGCCAACTTCTCTGGCATCTTAGAAATCGTGTATACAAAGAGTACTTGCATACTCGCACACTCCACGCTCTTCGCCTATGCCTGGGCACAATGTACGCCGATAATTACCATTAATGTCCCTTAGTAATCGGATAGAGGGCGTAAATTTCAACGTCATCGTCAACGTCTCGACTGAAAATGCACCTGAAAAATAATCATCCTTATCATTATCCCAACCCAGAGAACATTATTGCAACTCTAGCGAATTTAATCAAATCGCTTGAACCAGTATTAATTAATATCGTAGTAATCAATATTATTTTCAAATCAATTTTCATATATGAATTTTTATTTTGCATTCAACTTTGACTGATTGATATCTTTTTTTTTCGTTTTAATTTATCAGGTTTTTTATTCAAATAGAAAAAAAAGGATCTTTGAAATAACTTCAGGTGCATGTAATTCGATTTGGATTGTCAATGAAAAATGTCGGTTTTCCACTATAGCGAGGCCTGATTGCGGGTGGTACATCATATTTTATCGATTAAGCCGCGATACGTGCTCGATCGTGTGCGAATGATTGCAGCCCCGAGAAGACGCGTTTTCCAATTCACCCTGAAAGAATTCGTAATGATCGGAACTAACTAATGTAATAATAGACTAATGCAGCGTTCTATTGTGGCTGCATCGCCGCGATCAAAAATCATCCTTGGGTGTAAATCACGCGTGGAATATTGATGCCAGAATCATGCGAATAGAATCCAACCTTGTAACTAAAAGTGTGTATGTAATATTTTAATTAAAAAAAAGTTTAAAAATTACGCTTGAGTAAAAAATACACTTTTCTGAAAATTTTTTCAAATACAATTTTATTGCCTTGTCGAGAATTAATTTTTAACACTTGAAACCATTTTCAAGTAATATAATTTATGTTCAAATAATGGAACAGTTGCATAATTGTTTGTGTATAAAAATTAAAATGATAAACATTGAATTTTTGAGTTTTACAAAGTTGTTTTATTCTTAACCCCCCAAAAAACGGATCAACAGTTTCATAATTTTGCATCCCATTCATAAAATCAATTATTTCCAAAAATCAATTGGTAATTTTTCTTTACTAAAAAATTAGAAATTAAAGTTTAAACAATTTTTTTGGTCTATTATTTTACGTTTATTCAAAATTATAAAGTATAATATCATTTTTCATTCTATATTTACGTTGGCAAATTACACTTCCTCTTATTACCAATAAACAAACAATTTTTCAAAAATTTTATATACCTATTTTTGAACCCATCGTAACCAATGAGATGAACAGACATCCAATTAGTTGTATATTAAATTATGAATTCTTGATTTTGCGAAACATATTTTTTCTCAGCTCCTGACCATTGCCAAGGAGACCGGTGACGTGAACATATTTCCGCGTTATGCATCCATACATCACTTTTTATGTGCCGTATACCTGCATCAGATTCCCGCGCTTCTCAGAACTATGATAGAGAAGAGATAGAAAGAGGGTCTGACGAAAAAAAAAGTTTTTCTCGTGATCATAAAGCAAAATCCTTGAGGCACCTTCGCAAGATTCGCACTTCTTCCGTGAAACTTTTATGACCCACCGTCTGACTTTGCGGTTGAAGTCTACCAAATAATATATTTTTGAAAATTTGAATAGACGAAATATTTTAAAACTGAAAATGTTAATTTCTGTCTTAAATAGATTTTTATTCTTTTAATTCTGTGTGTTCTAAAATGGAATTACAAAACAAAACACGAACACAAAAAAAAAAAAAACATCAACATAAAAAATTTCCAATTGGCCAATAATAATTTATATTATTTTAGCCTTGAGATTTATCTTGGGCGTAAAAGCGAGTACAAAATGTCATAAATGATTTCCGAAAAACAATGTTTAACGTAGGTATAATTACGGTAGCAGAATGGCTAGTAATTTTTATAGGGGAACAATTTTTGCTGGCCGGATCAAAGGCCGTTGTTGAATTTGCTGTGTAATAAACTAGAGAACCCCTGTCATAGAAGATAAAAAAAAGGAGAAAAATCAACTGCCGCGAGAAGTCTTAAATAAACCTCCGGCCAGAGGGTGAGCCGCAAAAACTCCGCAAGGCCGTTCGGCCCTCGTACGTGCGCGTCCTGATCCTCAGACAGCGCTCGTTCGCCAATCCTCTCCTTCTCCTTGCTCGGCTTCTTCTCCGATCACACCGTCCGGCCGCAGCATCACATCACTAATAATAGCTGCGAGCTTGCTGTTTTCACTCATTTTTTGCAACGATTTTAATTAATCCCACTCGCGACCAACGTCCTTTCTAAGTATCCATCCAGGGTTATTTTTAAGACTACGAATTGCGCCATAACTTTCGTCTAGTTTTATAATTGTACATTCCTTGTAAACATCCCATTAAATCTTTTATCCCTCATCCTTGAAAAAACCACATTCAAATTCAGTCAGTCCTCATGGTCATCCAATGTCAATTATGAAAAGAAAAGATAAAATCAATTTTATCATTTGGTAAGAAAATAATAATACCTCTGGTTTGTGGACTGATCTGATAAGTTATATTGACAAATTGACAAGTCAATACAGCTATGGCAGCACGAGTCTTGCAGGATACTCTTGGTGCTTGAAATAGATCGTGTTGTAAATCCCATCCGTCCCCTCGCCAGCCTTGTCCCTAGCCGCTCGGACTACTCGAGAGAAACACGGGGCCCTTTACTTTTGTTTGACAAAAAGTGCGCTTGCCAAGAAGTCGTTTCTAGCTCCTCTTCTTTGCCAGCAGGGCCGTAATTCATGTTCCAATACGCGTTTTATTCCTACACAAATATCTTCTCGGCCGTCGTCGGCTTTGCGCTAATTTGTGCCAGGTATCGTTTAAACGATATTTATATGTCCGCCTTATTCTCGTACCTTCTTTTATTTCAATCCTTGTAAACATGAATAGTTACCGTTTTGCAGCAACAAGGAAAATTCTTCTTTTCCTATCCTACTTTTCTGGTACAATTTTTTAAACATATTTATGTTCATCAATAACAGGTTAAAGGTGTTTTAGTTCTTCGGATCCTTATCCTCAAGTGCAGGCGCACTTGTGTGTATAAGTACGGTCCTGCAAATGATGCAAAAGATAAACAGAGGAGGCATAGCTGGATCGAGGAATCTTGTTTGTTTATCCTGGACGAACTATCTCAGTGTCATCATTATGCGAATCTAGTTCC
The DNA here is from genome assembly GCA_030522925.1 of Trissolcus japonicus. Classification (NCBI taxonomy): domain Eukaryota; kingdom Metazoa; phylum Arthropoda; class Insecta; order Hymenoptera; family Scelionidae; genus Trissolcus; species Trissolcus japonicus. Next base: position 145,211 of record JAPYZS010000154.1, on the reverse strand, counting down.
TTCGAGGATCTTCATTTTTGATTTGGTTTCCTAGTCATAATAAATTATGCTTTTATTCATCGAACAAGAAATAATTTATCAATTTTGCTCCTTTGAAATTGTAATTGTTACAGTTCTCTGTTTTTAAAATTGCATTAATTTTTTCAAACATTTACAGGATGATTTTCTATATAGCTGAAAAAAAAACCTAATATATAACGCAACAGCTTATTTTATCGACTATATAAATAATAAACATAACACAATAAACATGAGTTATCAGCCTTTTTTGCATTACATTATATAACAAACGGTTAAGGGTTGATTAAAAAAAGAATAAAAGTCAAAATTAAATAATCGTTGTTTTTGTATAACGTCGTGATTTGTAACAAATGAAAGAGAAACTAAAACGAGGAAGAGAGTGTACAGAGAGGGATGAGAGCGGTAGCCGCTGTGGCAGGCGCATGACTTATGCAAAGGAGATAAAACGCCGCGAAACCAACAAGAGGGAAACATCGGGTTGGTTTCACTGGTAACCGGTACACATCGCGCACTAAATCGAGGAAGCCTGCACGCACACAGGCTTGCCAACTTAAATAACATGTCACCGCGAGCGCAATGCTTTGCCTGTGCGTTTTCTTTTCTTTTTCCCGCCTTGCGTTTTCTCTCTTTCGCGTAGCCACTTGTTGCTTCTTCTTTTGGGTTTACTCGACGACAGTCATTTACATACTATAGTCTGGTTAATGGAATAATTTATGCGTGCAAACAAAAACCTTTGCTGAGAATTGTACCCCGATGGGACGGTTCACGTAATTGCTCACAATTTAATTCCAATCGATTCTGAGTGCGAAGAAAAAAAAATATGAAATGAAAATTGAACCAACAAAATACAACTCGATAGGGGGCGACTGATTAAATTAATTATCGCGAATTGTGGCAATAAAAAAGGATAAGAAAAAAAGGGGCATTAAAAAAAGGAGATCGGTTTGATTTCGAACAGAAGTTAATTTGCAATGGTAATCGAGGCTTCGATCTGACATAATCAGAAATTTAATAACTGCTCGAGATCAATGCTCGCGACTCGATGAATCGGTTAATAAATTGCAAGGGCTTGTAGCGTGGACGCGTTTCCTGACGCCAATCGAGTTATAATCACGACTTATCTCGTTTTAACGAAGATGCTAATTGATAAAATCAACATTCTACAATAAAATTTTTACATCCAATTTACAATCCCTCAAAGCGTCTCTTAAATCAGCGAACCCCATGAAACAACTACTAATACTCGTGCTTTGTCGCTAATTTTGCAAAATGCATTGCACAAACAAAACAAAATGTTACAATATTATTTGACGTCAAATTGATAACAACATCGAGACAAGGAGATTGGAGGGAACAACTTTAATGAATCAAGAGAGCCCTGTGGGAACTTCGCTGTAACTGAAACGTGTATTCGTCGAAGGGCGCAGCATCTTCCTTTACTCTGTATTATTGACTCTCAGAATCGCAGCAAAAACGATAGCGATTTTCAAGGTAGGCTTCATTTTCTGGCATACGAATAGACGGAGAGAGACAACGCGAGTGCGTTCCACCGACCAAATCACGGAAATTGCATTGCCAACGTCCGATGCGCTGTCGATTATGATTTCGATGGACGTCGTAATGCTGCTTCTCCAAACCGGCTTGATATTTATATTCATTTAAACAAATATTGCCGCAAAATTTACCATCCGAGAATCCAGTCCTGATGATTGCCTTTTCCACGCAGGGAACTGTTTTTTTTTCTCCACCAGTTCTATATCTCTGATCTGAAAACTAAAAGTTTTTGATCGTTACAATTTTTGAGATGAAAATTTTACACTCTAAAATGTTATCGCCATTTTTGTTACTTGAGATGGATAAGAAAAGTAATAGATAATGAATTGAATGAGATTGAATATCTAAGAGAGTAAGAGAAGAAAAAAAAAGTTGAATGAATGGTGCGAATCGAAATGGCGAAGAATTTCAGGCCGGGAGTGAAAAAGAAGACCAATGAATCGACACAAAACTTTTTGCCTGAAGGCTCGGCATTTATCACCGCGGCTTTGGAGAAACAAAGTCACGAAGAAAATAGCCGAAGATTACCTGCGTTTATCCGAGCGCTGTTAACAAAGAAAAAGAAAATATTAATGATTTCCTCTGCAAGCTTTTCAGCGACTGCTCGTCTTGTCATTTTTCTCACCTCGACGCTTATTAAGCTTTTGATATGATTCATTTCACGGATTCGTTTCTGCCAACTTTTTATCATTTGAATTTTGCCCCGCGGGTGGGATGAATTTCATTCCTCTTTTTTTTTACAACGCTGTAAAGTAAATTTCGTCCATCATTTTCTGTCAGTATCCTGTCGAATAACTCATCTTCCCTTGTTCGGTTTATTATCAGAGGTGATAGTAAAAGTTTAAAATATCGTCATAATTAAATATTCTTAATATTTATGAGCCGGGCTCGTTCCTTGCAAAGTGGAATTTAACTGCCCCTTTGAAAATCAGTTTGAACGTTCTGGAGCAAACAAAAAAACGATTTTTCAAAAATCCTAAAAATCCTTCCACAATTAAATTCGTATCCATTAATCCTTCTCGGGCATCTATAATCAGCCTAAAAGCTGAAAAATTCAGACAAAAAAAAGGATTTTGAGCAGAAGAACTGCGCCGATGATCGATTTTGGATCCACATCAAACGATCGAAGCGGTGGATTTTTTTGCAGCCTGGCAAGAACGTTTTTGTCGGGCCTTTTTCGCCTCGAAAATTTGTTACGCGGTGTGTGCATGAGTTTCGGGCGACCCATTCCGTGAGGTGTGTTAGGAGGATGTTATGTTGTCTTTTGTCTTGCTCTAGGCTAGACCGTGAATCATCTTCAACGACCCCCTCTCTGCTGACCGACCAGAACACTCTTAAGAGGGGCTCTCGACGCCGCGCGACGTCAGTTCGAGAACACGACCCTAAGATTAACATCCGGTGTAGTTCCGATTCGGAAACGGATCATACAGATTGCGGAAACATGAAGTTGACATTTGTACTCATCCTCGCTGCCTTCGGATATGTCGCAGGTTCGTTGATTCAATTACCATCGTAATTTACATTGTATTATTATCATAATGTTTTTATTTGTTTTTTTTTCCTTGTGACTCCAGAAATATTGTGTATCCAAAAGAAAAATTTGTTCTTTGCAAATGTTCACGATCATTTTGTTATTTTTTATAGGAAGAATATTATTCCAACATTTGTATAATATCAAAATTTAAAATGAATTAGAAAAACGTAACTCGCTTTTGGTACTATCAAATGTTTCATTCAAATCAATTAGGTGAATGAATTGTGCAAATTATGATGTCCAATCATGAAATTTACACCACTTTCTTTTGTGTACAAATTTTATTGCAGATTCTTTTTTTTTTTTGCATTTGTTACGTCCGAAACTCGTTTCTGCGGGCCGGAAATAAGCTTAAATCGAGTTGCCGATTGGTGATTTTTTGATTCGATGCATGTAATTATGTAATAAATGTTTCTTGTTGGAAACAATTTTCATTCATGAAATCCAGTCGCATAATTTCAAAGTTAAAAGAATATGAAAACGAAATACAAAGTCAACATAATAAAAGTATCAACAAAACGTATAATCTGTGAGAAAGTTGAAAAAAAATCGGTTTTGTGTTATACGCAATCGGATGTTTATCAAAGGGTTAAAACATTATTTGTGTTTGGCAAGCAGGACGAGGCCCTCGGACAGAATGTTTGGTCGAGGCACTAGTTGCATTGCGCGAAGGAGCCTGCAGACGTCTCAAGGTCTGCAGGTCGTTTACCACCTGCACTGCCAGTTTTGCCATCTTAAAGTCTATTACGCTCGGAGCGTTTCGCAAACCACCCCTCGAAAGATAAACCAGTGTTGCCGGCTTCGGGGTTCCCTTGTTTATGAGACTGAATGATGTCCTATTAACATTCCTGCGAACACTTTTTCATACCAATCAGTAACTTTGCTTTTGCTTTTATTTGCCCCTCTGGCTTTTATCAACATTGCCGCGATAAAATTACAAGACAAATTGTCGTCAATTAACTTCGATTACAACTTAATTAAATCAAATGGTTGTAAACAAATTTAAAAAAAATCTTCGTTAACATATTTCGAACAGAAAAAGAATATAGATTATTTGTTTTACGATAACTTTGAAAAATAATTTGAATGCCAAGTCGAGCGAATTGTCGGCTGTTTGCTTTTGAATAAGACAGAATTTATGATCGAGATAAAAGATTAGAGGACGTCCCTAGATATTCATAGGTATGTTAAGTTCAATGCGCGTTTTAACAAGAGCGTTTATTAATTTGTTTATGTCTTGGCGCGAGTGCGGTTGATGAACCTGAGCTCGGATGAAATTTCAGACTCTCGTTTTGTTCTAAAAATACGTCCCCGCCATGTCTAAATTCAGAACCTTGGTCGATCCGTTCAACTCGCTATTGTTATGAACAATGTTCTTTTTGTATTACAATTTTTGTGTACTTTCTTTATAATTAGAAGCATGCTAATAAATAATTCCTATCAAAACGGTTCTTTGAAATGGACCATCGCATAAATTAGCATTCATATGACGATACCAGAACCTGTCACCATTTCTAGAACGTCGGAAGTGTAAGAAACGTGCCTCGCCGCGATAATCCGACATTCTTCCTACTTGATTCTTTCTATCCACGTGTCCACACAAACTTGAAAATTTTCAAATTATGTTTGCAGTTTTTGAATAAACGACAAACGTATATATTACAAATTATAATGACGACAATTTGACTTGGAAATCTTGCCAAAAGCTTTTGTACGATTTTATTACACGCCCAGGGAACAATGTCACTCTGTATCAGATATGACGCTGAGATCATAAGATTACAATAAATTTTCAACAAAATATTTTCCAAATTGTCATTTTTCATCTTTTAATTTTATCTTTGAAATTGTTTGTTATTCCTTAAGTAGTCTAAAATTCGTATGAACAATTGAATACCAAGCAACAAATAACCCGCCAAGCGGAATGCAGAGTTGAAATTTCAATTAATTTTCGGACAAAAGACGAAAAGAGGTTCGTGAAAGAATTTCACATCATAAAAAGCATACAATATACATAATGTACGAGCTCAAAGGGCCTCGTACACTTGAAAGGATATATCAGTCTTATTTGCGTTCCTTGTCCATTGTTCTCCCGTTGAAAACTTGTAAATGGTTTTTGCGCGAGTAAAAAGAAACGGAGTTAACTTTCGGGAACAAAAGTAAATTTTGAACTTGAGTGAAGAAAAAATGTAATACAAAAAAAAATCAATTAAAAATAAAAGTTTATAAGGAAAAAAATCAATAAGAAGAATATAGCAAAAAACGAACAGAAAAATAATTAAAAAAAAAACGAAAATGTATAACAAATGTTTACGATTCAACAGCACAAAGAATTACAACGATCCAGTTGGACGGCGTACAGTATTTTGTATCACGAATGAACCCCTACAGTCCGGAGTTGAACTACTTTTTGGCTTATCAGTATTGCCGGTCGTTGGGCCTGCAATTGGCCTCTTTTGAAACCAGGGAGAAGGCCGACACGATGACGCAGTACTTGAAGAATGCAGGTTACACCAAATACGATTTCTGGACTTCCGGCAATAAGTTGGGCACGGACATGTTTTTGTGGATGAGTACGGGTCTTCCGTTCAATGCCACTTTTGATTACATGTTGAAGCGACCTGGGAACAGACCCGCGGACGTGCCACCGGGCACGGAACCACAGAGGGTTGCGAGGGAGAGGTAACGTTCAATTAACTTCACCTTCAACTCCGCTCGATCACTGTTATTTTCCCTAATTGTAACTTCGCTTACAAAAATAGCCTTCAACAGAGTCTTCTTTTTCTTCTTCTCATCCATCATACTTTTTGATTATTGAATCCTGAAAAAAAAAAAAAAATAATTTTTTACCAATGATTCATTTTCAGTTTCATTTTTAGTTTCTTTTTTGTTTTTACATTTTTGAATTCAACATTTGTATGATACTGAACAATGACAAAAGATTGCACGAGCATTACCTCGGGATTATCCGGAAGCGTGCGTTCGTACGTGAGAAAATTGCCGATGGATTGACATTTGTCATGTCTTTCTTTTTTTCGCAGTGGTGACAGCGGAAGTGCGGACGGATGTGTGGCCATGATCGCACCGACCTTGCAGTGGGAGGCTCAAGACTGCACGCTTGTCAAAGATTTTATTTGCGAGCAAACCCGGTGCTATTATTACAACTATGGCAGCATTCCCGTATCGGCCAATCAGGGGTAAGAGGTGAGATAATTATTTTACACACAAACAAAATGTTAGGGTTTTCGAGGGAACGCGGTTTTAGTTAAGCTTTTTTATGGTTTTGGTGATGCTTATTATTCATGTTTAGTTTCATTAGTTATTAGATTTTACATTTTGTATAAAAATTTTACATTTCATATTAGTTTTAAATTTCATCAAATAACTTTTATATAATTTACAACATTTTAAAACTTACCTCAATTGGAATTTCAATTGATCATCAAATTGAACATTTCATTTTTTTTCTCTTATTTGAAAATTTGATCAAGTTCAAATAACCGATTGAAAACGTTGATATTCGTCTAGTGAAATGAATAACAACTGAAGAACAAAATTGGCACAGACACTGTTACACAATACACAACTCTGTAAGAACTCATTCATTAACTCAACCTCCCATTGACTCATATAAACTGCAATCACATGCCCAATAGATGCTTCAAGTAGCATAACAATTGATAAATTAACAAACTAACACAATTATAGTTATAGGATCTGAAATAAGAATTCGGTTTGATAAATTTAGGGTGTTTGAAAGCATCGTGAAATTTCAAATATAAAAAAAAAATATAAAATTTAATCCAGGTAGGGAAAAGATTGGAATTACGAACAGAATAAATTTGGTTCGCAAGTTATGAGTGTGCTGAATTCATAACAGTACGTGCAAGAACTGACATGAATTAAGTTCGCGTTTCTAATTATAATGTAAAATGAATTACGATTGTATATCTAAAAATAACTGATCTCTTATACAAAGCGGGACGTCTATTTTTGTATCAATTATTATTTAACAAACGTACATCATTATTCAGTATGCTATACGCGACTAAAATTTAATTATAAATGTCAATTCAAAAGAGGGATTCATTCAACATTTTTGATTTGGTATAGAGAACAACGGGATTCCAAAGATTGATAGAAAAACAAATTGGATGAATAAATGAATGAATAAAAAAAATATATAACACCCTGAATATCAACCGAAGTTAGTAGCTTTCGTACAAGCCAGTCGCGTATTTTCAGAAACCGTCGTCCGTACGTTACAACAACCGCAGCGCCGGCCGGAAACCACAAAGTGGAGGAGGATGAGGAGAAAGAGCAAAGCACGGAAGCGCCGAAAGATTTCACTGTGATGCCTTCGATTAATACCAGCGAGAACGTAGAACAGGCCGAGGAGGAGCAGGAGCAGGAAGAGGAGGAGCAGGAAGATGAGCAGCAGCAGAGGGAGCTGTCGAGCGCGGACCCGATCCTGAATCGCATAGCGACGGTGCTGCCGATGGTGGCGAGCCGGAGCGACTCCGAGGAGAAGCCGATGATCATCGAGAAGAGCTCGCGGCCGGAGCACATCCCGGATATCGCGAGTTTGTTCGCGGACACGTCCGTGCAGAGCCGCAAGGACAACGTGTTCGAGGGCCTGGAGACGCACGAGATCCGGTCGCTGTCGCGGTCAAGCGCAAACTCGCCGGTGCTCAAGATGGAGCACCGCGAGGATCAGGTTGAGGACGAGCAGCCAAACAAGGACCTCGTGGATGCGCACACGATCGGGCCATACGACAGCACGCAGGAGCAACGCCATCTGGACTACCAAAACGACCAGGCGGACGTTGATCCGCCTGCGAAGGAGCAGGACGAAGACTCGAGCACCATCCTCCCGGAAGCGGAACCGGCCTACAGGTACAACATCAAGGTGCGCAGCAACGGCAAAGTATTAGAACCTCCGTCCAAGTAATCGTAGTTGAACTCGCGCCCCGTAGTGGCGCCCACTTTTACCCCCTTTCATCGTACACCGCGGACCGGCCTGCTCTTGGCTGTCCAAAGTTCTTCACTTTGCTCGTACCGAAGATCCATCAAGAGCAGGTTACGAGTTTCAATCCTCGTGGTCTCAGGTATAACGTAACGAACGATCGGTGGCGCCGGCGGACAATCATCGGACTCTCTTCATCCGATTCGTTGCCATCCAAGCAGTTGAGATGCAACAGAGTGGGATCGCAGGCATTAGTTACAATTAGGCATACGTAAGCTCTATCCTCGGTGTCGGGCTATCGGGGTCCGCCTGCGCCACTTCGCACCGACAGCCGATCGGACTTGGTTGTGCGGTACGTCCGCAAGATGAAACGTTTGCGAGTTGAAAGAGGACATGAACGTTTCCGTCATCCAGACGTACACTTCGTCGATACATAGCACGGTTCTCAGATCTTTTTATTCCTAGGATTAAGTCCATACCTACCTTTTATATGTAACAACCATGTACTGATTTGTAAGATTAAATCAATAAAAGATATCAACATTTTTAATCCGCTCTTTTTGTTTTGCACTCACCACCCGTTGATCACGCCTTCGATGTTCAGCATCGGTACGATCTTGAAGATGTAGTCGTTGCGCAGACTTGCGGCGTAGGGAGTGTTGCTCAGCAGACTCTCTAGGGTCCCGTGCATCACCCACGAGGCGTTGCTTTCACCTGGGTGCACCCTGGACGTCAGAAATATTGTCTTCCGTTTCTGAAAGTTGGCCGAGTTATCAACTTTGTCAGCATATATGATTTAGTCAAATTTACATTTTAACATTTGTACTTACTTGGATAGGATTAATACTTGAATCAGGAGCAGTGATGGTAAGCAGGGGATTTTCATTTCCATTCAGACTATCACACAGATTCTCCACCCTGAAATAAATACTGGAAGCTGAGATGGTTTTTCCTTGTTTCCAAATGTTTGTCATCAGTCGACTGTAGGTATAAGGGAAGTGATACGCCAGGTAGCAGACATCATAGTTGTGCTTGAACGTTACAGTGAAGGAAGTCGTGAGGTAATTTTTCTTGCCGGCTTTCTGGTAAGAATTGCGGTAATAACAAATGTCAGTTCCTGTCCGCACCCAGCCTGGCCGACCTAGTTGAGCTTCAATGACGCTGAATATGATAGGCTTCATGCCAAAATTGAATTGGGAGTTGGCTTTTTCGCAGTTGACGATGTTGAAAGTGTACGGCACGTCGGCCTCCGTGTTGGAAACTTCAAAGTAGAACCACTGGTGGCGAGAGGCACTGTTCACGTCAGGAGTTAAAATTAAATCGTACTCCCTCGGTCCTACCTGTCGGACAAAAAAATCATTAATAACAATTCTAGATACCAAACTTTTTTACATTACATTTTCAACTTTACCTGTATAACCTTTCTCAAGTTCCCACTTTCGAACCGCGACTCAAAGTGCAACTGCTGCTTAGTTTCATACTCTCTCTTTCCAGTCCTAATCTCGTCTATGTTGCATAAAATTTTGTCTTCTGCAGTGAGGTTTCTGTTCCTGCTCTGAGATGTAAGGTAATCCAAGTCATAAACAGTTTCCTGCGTGGTGCTAGGATGAAGACCTCGTTCCACACATGTCAACAACTTTGACCGACAAATCTGACGGTCTTTGCCGTTTAGAGGCTCAGGGATTCCCAAAGCATTGCCGCCAATCAAATCTGGATAAGCTACTTTAACGAATTGTGTCACGCTTTTCACTTTACTGGATATCAAGCAGTAGACATGCTGTTCAGGTGTGCTCGCAGGTAAAGAATTCATGATTCTGAGATCAATTCTGTTTCCAGAATAACTATTCCCCGAAGGAAAATTTTTGACCAAGTATTTGGTATTGGGTTTCAACAATTTGGATTTTTTTAATCGCAAAATGGCCTTTTCTTCCTCGTTTATACACATATTTTTGATGGACTCGTCAATTTGCGACGCCACGAGGTTTAGCTGAGTTTGGAGAGAGCCTAGTTCTCTGAAGAATGTGTAGTAACTGAAAAAAAATTAATTAGTAAAATTAATTGGATGCCTCGACATGGTGATTATAGATATGAATAATGCAAAATCACTTCATGAGATCCTCGTCAGGTCGTTGAAAATTGATGACGCCGGCAAAGAATTTGCTCTCGTCAAGTTCATCGCCTATTTTCTTGTCCTTCGACTTCCTGGAACTTGTACAGTCATCGTCATCATCGTCACAGGAATCGACATCGCTATATGTTTTAGTTAAAGATGCTACACTGTAGGCCTGTCAAATTAAATTAAATTTAAATTTCTGTATTTATCTCTTGTTTCTCGTTTCTTTTTATAAAATTACCTGACTATCTACGTCACTTCCACTCTCCACACTGCTAGCTCTTGTACTCGATCCTGGCAAAGGAAACCTATACAAAAAACATACGTGTATGTTAAGCTTAAAAGAAGACCTGCAAAAGAGAACTGATGGACACTATTTTACCTAGCGGGTGACATTTCCGGCACCGGCAGTTCCTTTTTTTCCAAGCATTGGTTGATAATTCCACAAACGCGTGACAACAAGCAATCGTACATTTTATCCTCAGGGCAGTTCATACAAAATCGATAGAGTAATTGCAATCCACTGTTCGCCTTAATGGCTTTCCTTCCGGCTTCTGTTAAAGATAACAATTACTAACAATTTTTACCTTTGTAATCTATTTTACATTTTCGACTTTACCAACTAACATGCTTAACAAACTCAATTACTCTTTTAGAGATTCTGATACGAATATTTTTAAAAAGATATAATTTGTACATCGACAATAATTTATCATTCAACTTGAATTATTTTGTTAAATTTTAAATAATTTAACCGTTGTTCAATTGTCAAATTGAGTTTGTATAATTTCAAAGAAGAAACATTTTTAAATTCCACATTTTGAATTTCAAAAATTATGAAGTCAAACATACTTATAACACAAACATGCTGTAAAGTGCACAGGGCGTAATTAAAAATTTTTAGTTTTATCTGCCCGTCGATTCTTTCCCATCGTTCGAATATTCTCATTATTAGATGGACCATGCCGATTTTGACGAACTTCGTACAGCACAGTCCTGCAATTTTACAAGGCAATAATAAAATCTTAAAATAAAATTTCATCTTGTACAGTCGATTAATTTCCAAACAATTTTTGATACGCACTGCTTGCTGTGAAATGTTTCAAACACTCCACCAAAGTTTTAAGTTTCATATGTGGCGTGTAGCCAAGATACACGAATGTTTTTTCTAATGTGTTCATTACACCACTACGGACCAGCGTTTGTAAACAATACGCTGTAACAAAAAAAAGAGGAATCGATCTCAGCATCAAGCGTTTTGTTAGTTTGACGACACTAATAAAATATGTTAACCGAGTTGTAACATACAATTTTGAGCTAAACTTTTCATGATCAAAAGCAGAGAAAAGAGCGTGACATTTTGATTATAATGCTGCTTGAGTAGGTTGTGAAAAACTTTCGTCGCGTTGAGAAGTTTTACTTTGGCAGCGAATTTTGCATCTTTTTGAACAATCTGAAATGGGCCAAATTATTGTTTTAATATTTCTTAGTAATTTCATATAAACATTGAAATTTTACGATGTGTCTTACCTGTCCCAAGAGCCATAAAATTTCTTGAACCATGACATCAGAAATAATAGTATCAGCATGTTGACTGGTAAGCAACAACTTGATCAGAATTTGAGTGCCACCCAAGTTTATTAATTGAATCACGATTAGCCTTCCAGTGCTATTTTCTGAAATCCAACAATATCATTAACACTGAATCAACATAACTTGATTAAAATAAGAACAAACTTGTTCAAAATGCTTACTTTCGTTTCTCCCTAAATTATTATTTTTAGTTTTAGAACCTTTCGCTTTCTTTTTAGGATTTCTTGGTGAGATGCATTCATGTAAAATACTTAAGATACTACAATTTGCTACATTGTCCCGGCAATTCTGAAACGAGGAAACGAGACGATTAATCTCAAATATGAAAAAAACAAACTTTTGAGTGTACAAAAAATGAATAAATAAAATGACGTGTTTATGATTTCCTTCGCAATATGCTATATTTTACAGTCAATAAACATAAAATTACACAATCCGCGTTTACAATCGCCCGAACAATCAATTTACAATGAAACTGTGTTTCATACGAGCCATTACTTATAAATCAAAATCCTTATTGTTAGAAAATCTATTATTGATGTAGCTGTTAGGCCAAGAAAACTGAAATTTGCATCGTTAACACGCGCTTGACGTAAATGATAAATATACATTTCTAGGTCTTGCGTCTCGCAAGCTTAGGAAAGCCGGAAATTGGAACGGATCCTGTGCCTCCCTCTCTTGTTAGAAATCAAGCCAGAAGGTTTGACCCGAAAATCAACCTCGTCTGACCTCGTACGTTGTACTTTGTCAATTACAGCAAATATCGCAAAGCTGACGAGTGTTAAAGGATTAAAGTAACTGGTTGGAACGTCGATACGCTACTGATAAGGCGTGGAAACGATATTTTTAGGTGTGAGTTGAACGCCTCTGGTTGAGGTCCTTGACACCCCACATCGATTTTTCAGCTCACGCGAAAGCACATTTTCAAATTGGCGCGAGATCTCACCTCCAGCGCCGTCACGAACGTCTCCATAGCTCCTGTATTTTTCTGCAGGAGCCTGTCCATTGCCCTTTCTCGAATTTTTTTATCTGAAATGACGAAAATTCAGTCAAACTAAATAAATCAAAAATAACATGTTTCATATGATTACAACTAATTAATTAATAAATCCTATTTGTCTGAAAGAAAGAAAATTCAGAATTGTTTTATCTCTTTTGGTTTTGTGAATAATTAAAGGCGCATTTCGCAGACTGATCGAAATGTAAGGTCACTTCCCGGACCAAATGTATTACACGGCATCGGAATGAGACACTTGTGTAATTACAGCCAATAAAAATAGTGTTCGATTGTTTGTCTTGCTCGCGTCAAAGCTGCAGCCCAGGCTTCTCCGTCATATCTCTCGTGACGTTATTCTTGGATACGTCAAGTATTAATTAGGACTGTTTAATTGCTGTTGTTGTAATGCGCGTGCTGTTAACGAAAAGACGCAAAAGCCAAGAACAACTTGGTCCAGGAGGTACCGGTGCCATGACCTGCAATTGATTTATCTCTATATAACTTTTCCAAAATTGGCGCTCCAGATTACTCCAAATTAATACCAACAAAATCAAATAAATCTCAACAGTCAATTAAACATTTACCTTTATTTTCAAAAAATGTTTTAACTGCAGTTGATTTTAAATTTACACCAGTAGAAATTTTGCAATGCAAAAAAGAAAAGAAAAGAATTTAAACCGAAACTTAATTATAGAAAATATATAATTGTCCAAGTTTGAGATTTGATTTACTATGAATTAAATTTCAAAGAAGGTTAATTAAAGTGATTGAACTTTGTAAGTTCGCAAAGCCACTGCTATGGGGTAAGTGGTATCGTGCTGCTAAAAGTTTTCACTATTAGCCGTGAAATCGCGAGTTAACGCACTGCGCCTAAAAATACTCTGCGTAAAATGTTGTAACGTGAACTCGTCGGATTATAAACCCTTGTCATTTTTATATGGCCTTTGAAGCAATTCAAAAAGATGGAAAGATTTGAAAATAAAGAAAAGAACAACAAAATGGAACAATGATTCGCAATTCTATTGTTATCAAAATGAGACAACCCTTTTTAAAACCAAATGTATTATAAATATAGAATAAATAAAAGGAAAAAGTGCGTATTCGTGATGTTATTTGAGGATGTTATAAAATTTAAAAATAATATACCGGAAGATGTGATGCGAGAATGGAGACGACCAGCGGCGTGCCTGATCGTGTCATTGTTCTCTTGTTTATTGGAACCGTGTGTACGAATTTTTTCAAGCAAGTCATCGTTCAATATGTCGTCTGCAAGTTTGGAGTTTGGTGACATCGCACTGGAACAAAAATTGTATCATATGTTAGATTCATTTTTGACAGTCAGTTTATAAACAATTTTTCTTATGAAGTCGGTACTGAAATTTGAATAACTTTTTAATAAAATGTGTCAGATTAGTTATTATGAATTGAAATTTCAATAATTATAAATCAAACCATCAATGCTGCCACTAAGCAAAACCAAATAACAGATTAAAATTTAAATTTTTAATTGACAGTAAAACGGTTAGTGACAAAACCACAATTGACCATTCAGCCAGACGAAAGTAAGATAAACTAGCGTTTAATTGGTAATTTAATGAATGGGTTTAATTATTCAAGAACAAGGTGTGAAAAGCATCAATGGGAATCCGACGATGATTGGCTTGTAGCCAATTTGGAAATAGTGTGCGCAGATTTCCCGCAATTTGTATTTATACCATAAGAAAGTGTTTCGCTGAAGCCAATAAATTATCATGCAATGACATTCCCACGAATAAACTTGCGGTCTTGACAGTTCTTGAACTGCATCGTGCAAAAAAGTTGAAATTGATATCTATCAAAACAAAGAAAATTTTTATTCCAATTGTTTGTTTTTCTCAAAACTGAACGTTCATATCCAAAAATAAATCGAAAAAAGAAGTTTTTTATTTGTTTTATTAAAAATAATAAAATAAATCTGGACAAAAATTGATTTCGCATTTTTCGTAAAAAAAATTATTTCTTTATTATTTTTTTTTTCATTTTTCCAGAAATTGGAAAATCGTTTTGATTTGCTGTTAGTAAAAAAAATCACACTCTTTAGAGTAAAAAAAAGACTGTTTACTATTTTTTAATGTGATCCTTAGCATCGACGCCATGCAGTCGGACAGGAACTGGAGATTGGTTCTCCTTGTCTCTCGCCGCATTGATCATCCTAATACCGCGAGTGAGCAAACATTCTAAACAAGCACTACAAAAAAAGAGACAATTATTTCAAGATAGATAATCTGATAAATATCACAGAATTGAGAGCAATCGCGCTCGACGCATGAGGCACAGAGAAATTTTCGTGGACAGCGAAGCACGGTTGTCGCCGTTCCGAGGCGATTTGACGTTTTGCTCTGCCAAAACTATGTTTAAATCCCAAGTACGCACGCGGTCCGGCTATTTATAACATGGCGGGATTTCCAAAAATTAGCGTCTCCGCGATTGCTTTCCACAAAAGTTGCGACGAAGAAAGTTTTTGCATTTGTTTAAACAAATTTTTTATAACATTGTTTTAACAACATTTCTTTAGCAATGTTTTTCAACAATTGTCCGAAACGCAAATTCAGATTTAAGATTTTAGAATAATTTAAACCGAAAACCAATTAATTAATCAAATTGGTAGAAAATTAAATGAAAATTGAACTTTGAGCAAATTAAAATAAAATTTTTGATCAAGTTTAATTAAAATTATTTAGTTATTCATTATAATTTGAATTTAATATTTAACATTTTATAAATTGTATTTTCTTTCGTGCTTTCATTTTCTTGTTTTCAGATTTTTCACCACAAATTTTCGCATTCAACAATTTTTTTAATTAAAATAGTTTAGAGCTGAATTTTTGAAAAATACTTACACTTTGAATTGAATCATTTTTACTAATCAATATCAACTGTATATCCAACAACAAAAAAGCTTGTGTTTTTGAAATTCCATGTGCATATTCACAGCGTACAGTGATCAAATTCTAAACATAAAGACAATTAGAAACAACAAACATTATTTGTCAAGAAAATTGGAAGGATATTTTTTTTTATACATTTTCTTCTAGTCTAGTAAAAAATGATCATTCTTTACTCCACGAAAACGTTAAAAATTTTCAAACTCCGGTTAATGATTTAATTGAAAAAAATCTTTACAATTTCGCGACTTTTTATTGTAAAAAATGTGTTTGTTACTTTGTACAAGTTTAGATGACTTACAAGATGTCTGAAATTTTGTTGGCTAGAGTGGAGAGAAAACCCTGTAGGAATTCCATGATTGATTTTTTAATATTGGCACGAAACTTGAGTATTAAATTGAAAATTGATAGGAACGACGTTTGACAGTTTCAATTTATAAACGCAACCTTACATTGAATGTGTGATCACGTGCCACGAAATGACATTAGTGCCAAACATCAAACGTTTGCACCTTCATTGAGCGCACAGTGTCAAGTTCATCACACACTGGTCAAATTGACAGAAGCGCCACAGATGGGAAGATATCAAGTTACAGATTAAAAAAAATTAATTTTGAAAAAGAAAAACTTGAAACAGTAAATAGGATGATGTATTGTTGACATAAAACATGCCTGTAAAAAACTGAAATATATTTTAAAAAAATGATTTAAAACGGTAAACAAAAAAATGATACATTGTTCACTTAAGAAATGTTTATAAACAAAACATAAGAAATGTTCCAAAAGAATAAGCAGATTTATTTTAATTTGATTTATTATTCATATTAAGCGGAATGTGAGATGTTTTCAAAGATTTTATTAATATACTTTTTTCTCATCTGCCAAGTTCGCTAACTCATATCAGTATTTGGGATCAATGTTCTTTGACGAAAAACTTTGTCGACACAATCAGGAAGTCATTAGTTGGGTGCGAGATACCGATAAAATATTGAAAGCAGGTGTGACAAAAATTGCGCAACGATCCCCAACGCAGATGACACTTGTACCCTTCACGAAATCGTCGTGCATTCTCCGGTGATATATAAATTTGGCCGCTGTTTTTCACACTTTCATAATTCATTGAAATTGACCATCCGAGATTTATACTTTGTTTATTGTGCTGCTTCGGCGAAAAACATCGTCCGTTTCCGTGCTATTAAATTTACCCTTTTTGTGCAATCTTCATTGATTACCCAATTAAATTTTCGATTCCACGACATTTGTTTACATTTTTGACATCAAAAAATTTGGCTATTTCGGTCATCATTAAATTCAGCAAAGCATATTTTGTTTCTATCAAGAGAATTCTTGGATTTGAAAAGAAAAGATATGTGAATGTACCAAAGCATTTTGTTGTCAGTTATTTGCATAAGAAAAAAAATGAAAAAACAAATTGTTCGGATTCCGAATTTTTGACACTTGCAGAATGAAAATTTTTCGCACAGGTTGAAAAATAGGTTAGCCGTCGAAGATGAAGCAGTGCAAGATAAGCGCAGGCTTGGGCGGATGCGTCAAATTAGAGAAATGAAATACCAAGGATGCATCGACGGGATGACTCGACGTGGCTCGTCCTCGCGATGCCGGATGGCTGCAGACCAACTCCGATTGTTGACAAACACGACAACCGCGGCCAGCGGATTGATCAAATGAAGTGCGAAGGATCGCGAGTTCGCGCGAACCTGCACGAACTCGGCGATTATCGATTTCCAACACCACGCGCTTTTTGTTCGAAAAAGCTCTAAACGCGAGATTTAATTGCTTTTCAATTTGCACGTGCCGACAATCGAGATTTCCTGACTGTTATTTTTTTTTTTCGTTCAAGAGGACTTTTCAAAATTGACATAATTTTTTATAAAAACGTGTACTATCAAACTTTTGAGATCTTATCAGGTTTTTTTTTGTTCTGAAGAATATTCTTTATTTTAAGTTTTTTCAAAGTTTTCAATGTTCAAGCAGCCTTTGAATATAAATAAATTTGCAATACACAGAGCGTCGTAATTTTTATAACGGACAATTTATTTCATAACAGCAATTGCTTAAGACGAATAATGAAAGGAAAATCGTCATTTGTTCAATTTAGTGTAGAAAAAATATGTTCATTTTGACAAAAAAATGATTTAATAATATTTAAATATTTTTTGTATTACTCAATATTTCCTCAACGTTTTTTTGCAAACAATAATATTGAGTGAAAAAATGGTCTGATCATCTGGTAAAATATTTCAATGAAAGTATTTTCTTTACTTTTGTGACATCTAAATATTTTGATTGATTGCAACACCTGTCGGATCAAAATGTCTCATACACTCATATCGAGAGCACCGAAACGACTTCCTAAAATCTTCTTTTCATTATACTCAACCCGGTCAGAAAAAAAAACCCGGTCCGACATGTTTTTTTCGTATTTATGTTACATCGAGATTGAAAATTTTATTTATACAAACCTACGTAATACAAATAACACTCTGATGATGAATGACAACAACTGAAATTCGTGTAGTAGACTACTTTCGGCTTTTTTCTACCACTCTTCAACATATTTACGAGCCACTTTTTTATGGTATTCAAATCACGAAGTCCCTTCTGACGGGGTTTTCATGTTCGGCTCGACATTTTTTTTTCGCTCCGAATTTGTAATTCTAATGTTTCCGTTTTACAGCAACATTTTGCATGACAAAACAAAGTGGACTTCAAATTTGATATTGCAAGAGACGATTTTTATGTCGCGGATTTTAAGGTTCTTTATTATTTTTTTTTTTTTGCTAAACATTTGGGTGAGACTTGTTTTGTTAAAAGTAACTCCAGAGGATCTTTTTTTTTTCAAAGGAAGTGAAATGACGAAAAGGATTTTTCGCAAAGCGATGAGTGGGGATTCTAAGACGTGGGAATATAAGAGTGGATGGTTCAGGCTAAACTGGTTTAGTTCTATATAGTATCGAAATGGAAACTGCGGTGAAGGTGAGTACGCAAATTGTTTCATTTTTTATTGAAATCAAAAAATTTTTTATCATTATTTAATATGCATAAATAGTTATCCCTATTTAAATTATTCGAATTCAAATTGCATTTTAAATTATTAATAGATTGAAACTTTACTTCCAGTTTTGTTTATTTTTATTGATAAACAATTTTAATTTAAATTTCTTGTCACTGCTTACTTGCAGAATAATTAAAAAAAATTGTAATTAATTGTTTGTTTCAATATTATATTTTCAGTTTATACTTATATGATTTGCGAATTCTATTTATTGATAATGATATTCAATCACACTTGAATAACATTGAAAACAATATTTCCGGTTTTACATATAAACAACTTCTAATAACTAAGCAATAAAATTAATAATTGATTTTTAAATTGCAAATGAAGATTCATGAGATCTTCTGAGAAACATTATTTGCATTGTTTACAATTTTGATTAATAATGGTTTTCTATTTTTGATTAACTAATTGAATTATTTATTTATTCATCGCGTTTAAAAATCATTGACTACCTTTTCACACTGATCAAAGATAAAATTACCAACTTGCCCTGTTCATCTCAGAAAAGCAAAGTAACTTTCATATCTTAATTGTAATTTTAAAAATGCAATAAAACCAAATAGAATGTAGAAATTTATGACACTTGCTTGGCGGTTCAATAACTGTTTAATTACGAATCTCTTTATTTTTCATTCGATTTTATTACATTTTAATGAAACTGAATTGCATTCCACTAATTTATAGACTGCTAAAAAACATGTAAATCAGAATTTCATACATTTAAATCAAATCATAATTTCAACACATTTTTAAAAATTTAAACTTACTTTCGAAAAATTTTTTAATTTCTTTTACAGATTTCGATTTTATGTTTGTTAACCGGTTGTTGTTCAGCTGGTATCCTACCATTTTACACGCCGCAGAGTTATCAGTACAGTTATCAACATCAAATTCCTAGTCACCAGCCTTACTACTATTATCCTGAATCGTTTGAACAAAGTTACACTCCGTACTACTACAGTCATCAGGCAAGATTATACAGTTTTTTATATCTAACAATTTAAAATAAAATTAATTGAACGTTCAAAAATAGGTTGGTTTTATTAATTATCATAGTTTTATTTTTAAAAGTAATGAAAAAATTTGTTTTTAATTTGTTTTTAATATTATTAATTTATATTTTACATTTTAGAACATCCCAAATTTTAGACCTTACCAAACCCCATACATGCCAACATATAATGGGTTTCCGTCAACACTTGGATATTATCCCATACCAATTTATGATTTTCAAATAAACATCCTGAGGGTACGTAAACAAAATGATTATAACTAATTAATAACAATTTTAGTTTTAGTTTTAAAACTGATTTGGTTTCCATTATTGACTTCAAAAAGGTTCCAATTAAATTACAATTTGTAATTAATTATTTTAAATCATTCTGAATGTTTATTACAAAAGAAATTATAAAATTGTTTGCATAGGTGGTGCCGAACGTGAATCGTCATCATCCAGCACAACCGAAACCGAGCGCCAAGCCTCATGTTACAACTGCACCGCCAACAACGACCGAAATCGAACTAACAGACGTCGGCGATTACGATTCTATTGAAACATTGGACACGAAAATTATCCCGCAAACAAGCGTGGAAATTATCACCAGCACCATGAAAGACGTCGAGCTTGTTACCGAAGCGACTGAAAATACAAAGAGCGCCGAAAATACAAAGAGCACTGAAGATGAATGATTCAATTTGTTTTAGATTAATTCTTTTTTTTTTAGTTTTAAGAACTGTAAATAATTTTTGTTTCGCAACACGAAGCTGTAATTATTTAATTTTAAGTTTGTTTAAGTGAAACAAAAAACATTGTAAATTGTATAGTTTTCTTAGTACAAAGTGTGGTAAAAATATGCAACTTGAGTTATTTGTACAACAAGAGCAGCGATACGTGGATTGTAAATACGCCACATTGTTGTTCTGATACTAATATAAAAAGCTCGGTATCGTAGGGTCAGAGAACAGTTGATCGTTCTCAAGTTTAAGTGAACTCAGATTGAATTGTTTATGCAAAAATGTCCAAAGTGTTTACATTTTTATTCCTAACATTGTGCTTCGTTCAAATTCGTGCAGCTTCAGTAGGACTAACCAGCGGTGAATATTTATTTTATTCACACTAGTTATGAATATTTTGAGGATTTTTTTTGTTAACGATTCTGTTTCACCTTTTGGGCTTTCAGAATATGACGATTCCAAATTAAACAATGTTGAAGGGTATCTAGAACAGAAGAAGCGTATCATGGAAGAATATTATGCAAGAATGAAAGAAGTGCGAGATAATAAAAAACGAGGCTTGAACACCGAAATTAATATTGATAATTCCAAACGACCAACGATTGGAACAACCGTATGAGAATCCCTATCCTTACTATATATAAAAATTCAATTATGTTTGTCTGGTTGTCATGGTTTGGCGCTCTAACGAATAAATGGAATGAAGTGTTTTCAAATCAGATGTACTCTACGCACTTTTAAAGTGTCGCATGCTGGTTTAGATTAATTGCTTTCGATCGATTTAATTTTAATACAATAATCCATTTTTCATACATTTTTTTTAAATTATAAATTTTCTTCTGGCTAACGTCACACTAATGTTTTTTCGCATGTTTAACTGCATTTCTAGAGCAACTGAAACAATTAAATTTTACTGAGATATTATTTTTTTTATAGAAACAAGATTTATTAATTTTTTATACGGCTTCATTTATACTATCAGTGAATTCCAAGAACCATATTTTTATAAACTTTTATTCCAAAAATATGTTTCCGGTATTCTTACATTGTATGGTTTCATTTAAGTAAAAAATAAATCTAAACCAACTATCAACTAAATAATGAAAAATGAATGATATAAATTTTAATAGATTTTTGCTGACAAAAAAATCCAATTTGTCTGACACAACTTTTTTGGATTTGATTTTTTATTAAAGAATTTAATAACAATGAAATGTTATAATCCTTGTAATAAGTAATTTATGATTTTCAATTGTTTCAAAAAATTTAACAACATTTTTGTGGAATTTGTTTGAAATTGCTCCTTAAAACATTTTATAAATCGTGATTAAATACTTGTAGATCCTGTTCTACTTCCAATGAATAAAAGAATACCCCTGAAAAAATGATTGTTATTTGGTCAAGTAGTTTTTGAGAACAGTAAGCGCACACAAACAAACTAACAAGAAGAAACAAAAGAAAAAATATTTTCATTAGTTAGTAGTTTTTTCATAATGGAAAAAACTAGTATTTTGTTTTATTTAAAAAAGTGTGCAAATTTTAATCATGGTTCTGATTTTGACAGCCCGTTTGATTTTCCAGACGGAATCTGCTTTGGACATAACAACCGGGACGGTACTTTTTGGAGCATGTAAAGATTCTTCGGTTAAGATAATTCGGTTCACGAATACAGTTAATGGAGCTTCGTCAAGTGGCAACAGTTTCAAGTACAACTTCAACGGTGTTTGCATAGATTGCATAACAATCGAGAAACTCGGCGAAATCAGAGTGGTGCAAAAATCTGGAGGGCCTGGCAAAAATCACATACATCTTGAGTTTGATAACCCAAAGAGAGCGAATTCTCGTGTCGTTATAAATGTTTTAGGGAAATATGAAAATTGTTCAACCGAATGATAATATTATTTCAAACCGGACGTACAAAAATAAGATTTGAGTTTGTATAAAAAATGTTTATTCAATTTGTTTTTTTTTTTGTATTTGTACCAGTAACAAAATGTGAAAGACATAAAATTGTGTAAGTCACGTACAACCTCATTCATGTAGGAATGATAATAAATACATTATTTCATTAGGACGTTAAAATGTATGGTAATAATTCATTCTTATTCATCTGACATTATTCATAAATAAATGAATAATGTATATTAAAATCTATATTAGTCAGAATCAAATTGTTTGATCCTCTTATGACGTAAAATTTAGTTCACAGAAATTCTAGTTCTAGTATCATAGTTCATTAGTATTCATCGTTATTTTATTGCGGTCATTTTATAAGTGGATTTTTGTCAACAACTTTCCACAAACATGAATTCACAATCCACCATCTCAAAAGTCTACATATTTTTTTTTCATAGTCGTATTCTTTCAATTGTTCATCCCGTGTCACAATGTTTATCACAGTAACTTTTTTTCCGTTCGAAATAAGAAATTTGTGCAATGCCCGTCAGTCTTTATAGATCATCTCAGCAGCTCAACTTATCATATGGTAATTATTGTATAACATTTTTCACGGTGTTTACTCAACTATTTTTCTTTAAAAAAATAAGAGAAAAAACAGTTTCCAGCTCCTATTAGTTTTTATTTCAAAATTCAGACAAGTCAACTAGCCTCCTCATTGCCTCCAACAGTTAATAGTTAAATGATTTGCTCATTCAAGAAGAGCTGTTCTTCTTTGATCCTGGAACAGGTGGGGGAGGAACATCAGGAATCTTATCTTTCTCTCCCAATTTGAGCTGGTTTTCCTCGTGGAGATGAGGGAGTAGTCTCTCCGGATACGTATCCTTCATATCAGGAGGGATGGGGTCCAGCATCTGCTGAGACTGGTAATCCTGATAGTTGACAGGTTCTACTTGCGGTCCAAGGCCACTGTACGAGTAGAAATAAGGCTCGTACAGAACCGTCTGATAATTTGGATAGAATTTCAAGGGCGGTTCAGATTTTTCAGAGTCCTTGTCGCTTTTATCACTTTCTTCCTTCGGGGGCTCATCGGCTTTTTCTTTCTTCTCCAGAGGCATCTCCGGGACGAACTGCGGTGCAAACTGAGGATAGTATAAGGGCGGGACTAATCCCAAAGCCGTTCTATGAATCACTGGTTGGATCACAGGAAAGGCTCTGGAAGGGGTCAGATTTTGGTCGCTCGTAATCAGGGCGTTGTAAACTTTTGGAATTTTCAGTAGCCCTGGATAGGCTGACGATTGGTGCACGACGATAGCCAGAAGGAAAATTAGAGTCTTCATCTGAAAATATGAATTGTATTAGTGTTATGAAAAATTGAGTTTTGCAATAAATTTCTAAGTTTTTTTTTTTTTAAATGAGAAGAATTTTTTTCTCTTTTAAGTACATTTTTGCAATTCTTGTACTCTTCTGTGTCATCGGTATTTGAACAGTTGCACAAGTCAGTCAACAACCTACAGAACTTTGCTCTGTCAATTGAAAAATGTGTTATTTTTTATTCTAACGATGTTTTGTGATTTTTTTAAAATGAGAAACGATTCTTTGAAACCTTTTACCTTGTTCTGCAAGTCATAAACAAAGTACAGGTTCCAGTTGGATTGACAATAAAAATGCGGGCAGATAAAAAAAGTTGCAGCGTAAATGTAGGCTTCGCAACTATAAGACGAGGCGGGATTTTTTTTAATCCCCGAGCGTAGGATTAAGAAAAGGAACATAAAGACTGGCTGGACCACTGCGAAGATGGCGCTAAAATGCATTCTACGTGTTGTATATATACAAAACTGGGTCGCAATAACGGTTTCAAAAGTAACGACTGTAATTTCCGCATATAAATACAAAAAAAGTTACCACCGTTGTTTAATCGTACTGTTTTGGAACAATTACGGTAATTGACGAAAAATTCGATGAAACCATTTTTCATTGCGGTAAAAAAAACATTCTTTTACACAATAAATTCTGAATTATTACTTTTTATTGTTTTTATATTAATTTTTAATTATTCAATTTATACAATATCAAATATGATTTATTATTTTATTAATTTTACTTTATATTGTCAAAATATGGATAAACAAGTTTTTTTGATACATAAATTCGAATTTTGTAAAACTTTTCATTGTCAAATATTATGAACAAATCGAAAGAGGAATGATTAGTTAAGTTTGAAAAAATCTTTGACAATGAAAATTTGTTTGCAATTCAAAATTGGTGAAATGATTAGAATGAAAACCAATTTGTTTTCAATAATAAATAATATATAAAATATATAATATAATGTTAAGTAATTTTTATTTTTTAATATAATATAAAAATAAATTTAAAAAATTGAAAAATAAACGTTTAATTAAATTGATATAGTCTTAATGAATTATTTATAAGAACTTTTATTCATCTCGAATTAATAAAATATTTACTCTACAGACTTTACAATCATAATGACTTTTTTAACTCATTTTTTATCTGTCAGTGAAAAATGATTTTAAATTAAACATAATAAATACAAAATATAAGTTAATTTTTCTAAAAAAAATGTCAAAGTCAAAAAGGAAATGATTACCTTGAAAAGTGTAGTTGACCAATTTGGCAATGAAATTCTCTATGGAGTCAAGGTTGCGATAGGGCCAGATTGGCGAGGAGCTGGTTGTGCGCGATACAAGAACTGCAGAAGACTTTTCTATACGCGACTGACGAGGCTCAGAGTTCAAGTCTTGTCTCCCACTACAAATCTCGGAGAAAGCAATCTTCGATCACAATATTACCTGGTTCAAACACTGGACTACAGATGATAACTTTAAATAAACAATTTTGTCCTCTAAAAGTTACACCTTGACTTACGTAATTTAAAACTTCTCCTGTCAAGACGTCAAAAACCCACGACTAAAAATAAGCCGTTACGAAAATTAATTTAATGTAAAATGTATTATCGATCAATTTTTCTAATAAAACACGTCTAATTTCGAAAAATTATTCAAGAAGATTAGCATTATATCTTTTACATTTTCAATTCCATTTAATATTTTGTTTTTTTTGGTAAATTTAGCAATTTTTACTAATCAATTTTAGGATTTTTGTTGGGTTCAACGATAATTTAGAGCCATCTCAAGGAATAAGTGTTGATTGTTATAAATAACAAAAGAGAAGTTCTTAATGTCTGGGGATATCAGACGCAATGAATAATTGTATTGTTACGTACGAATAAAATGTTTAAAGGAGATTTCAATATACATTTTGATTCGTTCCCCAATAAACCGTGGGAAGTAGAAAGGAAAAAAACAAACGAGTCGTGGCCGTTCGAAGTATAATAAATGCGAATTTCAGAATTGTATAGTGGGATCAAACATGAATCAAAATATTTTACTTATTTTTGAATAAACGTAGTATATATTGAATAAAATAATTATGAATTATGATTAAATTTCAAATTAATCATAATTTTAAAGTGAAATATCAATTTATATATTATTATAAAAAACTTTCATCATTTTTGGGTAGATTTTAGTTTAAAAGCATTTAAACTACACTTAAAATAATTTGCAACTAAAATTTTGTTATTTAGCGATAATGAAAAAGAGCTAAAAATAATTGAAGCAGAACAGTCCTTCCATTTCTCATCCGTTTATCATAAAAAAAGCAAAAAGTCTAAAAAAGAATTACATGAAAAAATGGATGCTGCTGGATCCCGTTTCTTTGGCAATCAAGCTAAGTTACTTATTTGTTAAAAGTGTTCAAACTCTCAATCGTAAGTTCATAATAAACAGCTGGTAACATAGATCACTGTCTTACCATAGTAATAAATTCAGCAAATGTGTCAAATATTATATTTTGCAATATAGTAAAAGAAACGTTAATGAAATTCCAAGGATATTGAAGTGAGTATGATGTAAGATTGTTTTGATTAAATTTGCAAATTTACATATTTACAATACCCAGAAACACAAAACCCGGAGAAAGGAGCGCAGAATGATTTGAATTATCCCACAAAGTCTGATCAGATCTGGTAACTCGTTTCGTTGCATGTACAAAACATCAAAAACTAGTGAAGCAGCAACAAAATCAACTATCACCGTTAAAGTGAAGCAATAAAGAAAGGAAACAAAACGAATGCAGATAACTCAGACGACAGACCTGTATTTTATTTTTTTTTTCTCGAGACAGCTATTCGAAGTCTGCATTTGATATGAAATTTATCAAAGAAGAGTTACGCTAAAAATACTCAAGACTCCAGAAGAGTCTCAATAGGCGTTTTAACAGTTTCCGTTCAAATAAAAATGTTCCAATGAAGATTCTACAAATTATTTTATTCATAATTCAAAATAAGGCACATAAAATTATTGTTTCAATTGTTTTGTTACGTGATTCGATTGATTATCACCATGTTACTTTGCTCTTGTCCAAGGTCATATCTTTGGTAGAGCTTCTTTGGCCTCTTGCCTCAAATGGATTCGATGGGGATGGTGCACATTCTCCTCAGCAACAAGATCGGGAAGTTCGGCAAGAACAGGATGAACACTAAAACAAGAGGCGAAAAGAGCAGCAACAGTCCTGCGTAGGCCACGAGCCACCAGATTGATGGGAAGTCCAAAACTGGGGTCATCGTTTTCATCTTTGTGTTTGTCATCAAACATCAATCACGGCCCGGTCATCTCTCGAGGACACATTTTTGACAGCTCCAATAGTTTGACATTTTTCATGTATTCAAGGTGGATCTGAAAATTATAAAACGTTTTAATAGAATGGTTCAGAATCATCTCAATAACTCTTCAACTCAATTAAAAAAAAACGATTAAAAATTGCGAAAATTTGAAGAATTAAACGGATTCAAAATTAAATTTTAATTTCTCTGAAATTTTTACTTGAATTTCGGATTTTATGGTTTTTAAAGATAAGCGAATGAAAATCTGTGGATCTGATAATAAGATGTTAGGTGACTCGTCTAAAATTTCAAGTACACTTTTATGACGCTCGACAAAAGTAGGTACAGTTTGGCCGACCAGCTATGCACCACTAACACGAGAGAGTGAAACTCTGAATTGCATAATCGCGCGATAATAGTATTATTCAATCCGCGCTATTACATCCTATGCGATGTCCAACGCGACTCTCTTCCTTTCTAGAAAACATGATAAATAAATTGCACGTGGCCCCGGCGTTTATTTGTTATGTCAATAATTGACCACGTGGAGAGCCAAGTTACACAAGACACACAAACGTGTTAAAATTGTAATCACCTTTATATATACATTTTTTTCAATAACTAAATAATAATCAAAACACAAAACTCAGAGACATTATGTTTGGTTTAGTTTTCTTCTATCTCTACTTAAAAAAGTTATGTAAATAAAAAAACAAGACTCGAGATATATCTTTTTTCATTTTTTAATTTTATATTAACTTTTTTATATTATTAATTTAAAAAACTAGTGATGTCCATTTTTTACTTTTTAAATTGAGATTATGCATTTTACAAGTCATTTCGTTGCAGATACATTATTGCACAACATTTTTCTTGTAGAGATAATTTTGAATTATCACGTTACATGTGATGTAAAACGAGACTACGATAACGAAACGGAAAGAGGATAATCATCAAGGTTTAATGACATGGATTGTAGTTACAATTTGATGCAAGCAAAACTATATTCTGAGCTATAGTCATTATTATAGTTTTTATATCAATCTGCATTTCTGACGTATCAGTAATGCGTGATGAAACGTGGTGCATTATACAATACTTGACGTAATTTTCTGGTAGAAAGAAAAAATAATAAAGAAATAAAGTAAATCAAAATTAGGTTTCGCAGTAGATTTTCGCAAAAATTGGAATGCACAATTTTATTTTCATTCAAAAACTTCAATAAAAACGAATTTTGAATGAAAATAATTGTGTACTTGTCAAATAAATTATGAAATTAATTGATAAATATTATAACAATTTTCGTTTTGTTCTTTTTGAGAAATTAAAATTAGACAAATGATCTAATTTGTATGATAAACAAATTATTTTCCTATGTTGAATAATTTTTTTGTATTTTGTACAATTGTTTTTTAATGGACATTGAAATTGGCAATTTCATGACGATGAGCTTTGTTGAGATGCCTGACCTTGGTCAGGAGTTCTTACACATGCGAGATAAGATCCACTTTAGTGTCAGTGTAAATTTTCGCACGAATGTTTGCGTGTGTTCCAAGTTACATGACTTTATAGTCGAGAAGTTAAAAGTACAAAGCAATTATATTTTGTCTGCATAACACAATGACCTAATTTCTTTTTCAGATTCGCCGCTCGTTGATGACCTTTATGAATATTAATTTTTATTCAAAAACCTTCGAATTTTGTTTCTAGTATCAAAATTATTGCAAATTTTGTTCACAGAATTCATATCAAGTTTTCTTGATCCATTCTCTTTGTTTAAAATCAATCTTTTTAAAATGACTAAATGGTAAGATTTTCTTAAGAAATATACATGTTTGATGTACAAAATTGAGTGAATTTCCCTTATTATTGTTCAACGAATTATTTTTTCATAGATAGACAACTTTGCTTTTACTATTGTTCTGACAATATTACCTGATAACATTTCATTTGTTCAAAATATATAAGATCTTTTACATAACTTTATTCAATTCTTCACTTTAATATTCTAGTGCTATCTTAGTTTGACCAAAGCATATTTCAAAAATCGTTCTATGATGTGTTTCCAGTAATTGAAATATTCGAATACTTCCTGAATTGAGAAAACAACGAGAACGTCCTTAAAAAATAATACACTGCACTTTAAGCACCCACTAGAAAATGAAAACATTTTTAACTTCATTAATATATCCGCGATTTTCATATCTACCACGGAGAAACATTGAAAAATCACGAAAACACTAAGAACAAGGAGTTGAAGCTCGGTTTGGTTTAAATAAGCGTTAAACATGTCGACGGGGAACAAAAACGTACCCGAGAAAACGAGTCTGGCCAATAAAGTCGGGACAGGAACGATGCGCGTTGCGAGACTGACTTTTAGCAGATACAAAACTGTGTTACGTGCGCTTTCCCTTTCTTTAGCGGTGACTGGAACGCCGGGCGAGTCCTCGCAGTTTTGCTCCGCGCTGGACGGGCTACCACCTTGCCACGGTTGACGCGCGTTTTGCCCTTTTTCTTTCATGCGTGCACACACTGGTTATCTGCGCTCACGATCTCGTTGGCATTGACGACTTTTGAGTCTTTCCAGTTTGCCAATAAGAATGTTGCCTGACCTCGCCAACAGTGCGAATTTCTTACCAGCTGCAATGACCTGATGACCAAATCAAATAAGTCAGACGGTTTTCATACACCATTTGGAAACACTTGCCGATCAACTTTAATTTATATAAATGTTTTATATGTTCGATCAACTTACCAGTTTCTTACACTTCTTCCGGCAATTCTCGATGCTTAATTTTTAATAAAAACTATAACTTTAAAAACCATTAAAAACTTCAACATAATTGTCATAAAATCATATTGAAAATTTGAAAAAAAAAAATTGAAATGAAATATTCCGTGCATGTTTCAAAAGTGCATATTTTTGAGAAATTCAAAAATATATTTTGAAATCAAGAAAAAAAAACTTGTCTGACGAATTATTTTGTACATTTTGTGAGATTCATCTGGATTTAACTCACGATTTCAATGTGAAATTAAAAAAAATGTTGGTTTATTTTTTATTTCATTATTCTGTGCTATAATAAAAACTTACCCGACTTGCCGAATCAGCAAACGTCCCCAAAATCATTGGCACTTTATTTATTGTTAGATCGGATAACAATTGGAATCGTGTCACGAACTGATAAAAGTGTAATTTCTAAACATCACGCGCATTTTTATGTTAGGTTTCATAAAATTGAGTTTAATTTTATGATACATACGATGCATAGCTCTTTTTTTTGTTATGGCAGTAGAAAGATTCGACAGACTTTCCTTAAACTAATTACGAGACAGAATGGTATGTTTTTTCTAGCGAAAACATAGTTTAAAATCAACATCTACGTTTTTTTTGCAGTGTAAAAATCAGGTTAGACTTCCTAAGCAACGAAATTGGAAAATTTGTTTTAGTTACATCGGATGCGCATCCGCCGCGAAACGCGCAAAATTCGGAATATTTATAAACGAGCTGCAATTTGAACGATATAGATTTTTTTACATTTTCGACTGCTCGTTTAATATTGCGTAAGCAACCAAAGGATGCCATGAAATACAACAAATGGTATTATTTTTAAATGGTGTTATATTATTAAAAGCGCCCCGAGAAGATTTTTTTAAACACAAAATGACCGTCTTGAGAACTGAATGAATTCTCTGAAAAGAAAAGGTTTATGAAATCGTTGTATTCTAAATATGATTTTTTAAATTCGTTTTAATAAACTCAAATCCCAGTTTGTGTGAATCAAATTATTTTTTGTTTGTCTAAACAAAAAACAACTAATCACTTATTTTGCAAGAGAAGTTTTAAAACTTCTAAACTAAAACAGAGACTTTAGTGGTTGAAATGAATTATTTTTTGTTATATCACATTTTACAGAAGTCACAAAATCGTATAGTCACCCTTTTTTATTACTATTTTCATACTATTCGTACCTTATTAATATTAATCGCAAAATTATCAGGCGTCTGGGTTCGTTGTGATGATGAAACGTTGTTCAACGATCGTAAAGCGATGAAAGATTACGTTAGACAAATTTCTCCACAAAACTTATATACGAATGATTAATTATAAATAAAATTAAATAAAAATAACAATGATTAGATAATAAAATTTAAAGTGTAAAGAAAAATAAAAGAAAAAAGATTTTTCTGTAATGAAGCATTTTTTATCAATACAAAGTACAACACAAAACGCCATAATTTGGAAAGCATAACTGCGATTGCGACAAAGTGTTATATAATTATAAAGTGACGTGTTGCAATTTTCTAAGAGCCATCAAAAGTTATTCGCAGTCAGGGTGTTTAATTTCAAATGTCTCATGTTTTATGTCCATAAAAATGGTTATTTTGGTGACTTAATAAATCGTTGCTTTTCCTAATCAGAGCAGCCATCCATCACTGAAGCAATGGAGCAACAATGAACATGCCAGGTATCATTTATGTAATGTCAAAAACTGGAAAGATGACAAGTGCGTTGATTCAGACTGCAAATTTATTTGACTAATGGTTTTTTTGGATGCTACAAATCTTAATCAAGTGTTCGCAAATACAACAATCATTTTTAAGGATGATTTATTAATAATAATTTTTCTTCAATAAGCTATATTATTTTTTATCTGTTCATTTATTTTGCTTTTCAATTTTATTTGACTTTGTTATTTGAAATTTTCAACAAGTTTTATTTTTTTATGTTTATTACGTTATTTTTGATATTTAGATAATAATTTTAAATGATATTAAAAGAATTTAGACACTTTGTAAACAGATGAGAAAAGTGTCTGTATTGATTACCGTCTGCTTGAATAAAAATTTTAATATATACAGACAATATTTAGAAGAGTATACAAATTAGAGGATGACTTTGGCAGGGTCTCATTTTTGTTAATAGCTCAACCGACATCGTACACTCGGCAGACATAGTTTCACAATTTACAGCGAATTTACACTTTCGTGAATTTTTCGTCATTTTGTGTTCCTTGACCCACTCCACATTTCATTTCACTCGATATAAGGAACTAATTAAATTATACTCGCGTCCAATTAAGAAAACAGTCAATTAACCAAATAAAAATATTTTATTTTCTAAATTATTTATAAAAATATACATACGAATCTCGTGTATAAACATGATAGGTGTATATGTAAACGTTTGAAAATAAAACAGAAATTGACAAAATTTGTGGTTCTCTGATTTACAACTTTCCTGTTAATTCAGGGACGGCCTTGAACAAGTCGGCGACTAAACCGTAATCTGAAACTTGGAAGATTGGTGCGTCTGGATCCTTGTTAATTGCGACTATGGTTTTGGAGTCTTTCATTCCTGCTAAATGTTGTATTGCTCCAGATATGCCTACAGCAATGTATAAATCCTGAAAAGTGCATTTTCAATCATGAGAAATAACCAGAAGAAGCATTTTTTTTACATTTTACATTTTAAACATAAGAAAATTCAATATTTCTTACAGGTGCAACGATTTTCCCTGTCTGTCCGACTTGGAGATCATTGGACACATATCCCGCATCAACAGCAGCACGGGAAGCACCGACAGCAGCGTTCAATTTGTCAGCGAGATCATAAAGCAGCTTGAAATTGTCAGCAGACTTGAGACCTCGACCGCCAGAAACAACGATCTTTGCTGAAGACAATGAAGGTCTGTCTGATTTGCTGAGCTCTTGTTTTATGAACTTGATTAGGTCTGTTTTAAAATCTCCCGTTGGCGCAGGTTCGATGGCCGCACTGCCACCTTCCAATGGAGCTGCCTCGAAGTTTGTTCCTCGAATTGTGACTATTTTGATGTTATCCTTTACTTTGATGGTTTGGATCGCATTCCCGGCATAGATCGTTCGGATAAACGTATCTGGAGTTTTAATTCCTATTATGTCACTAATCGGTGATACGTCTAGTTTTGCAGCCACCTGCAAAATTAATTGTATTGTATTATAAATTTAATAACAAACAAAACATGAAATCTTATTTATAAAATAATTATGTAATTGACTTTTTGAATTAAATTTTTTTATTTTAGACAAAAACTAACTCGAGGAAGCAGTCCTTTTCCAAAGGCACTAGCACCAGCAATGATATGAGTAAAGTTGTGCTTCTTCTGTGTTTCCAAGATCAGAGGAGTTAAGGCTTCAGGGGTGAATCCCAAAAATGCGTCACTCTCGGCTACCAAAACTTTAGTCACTCCACCGGCTTTGCTTAGCGCCTCAGACGCTGGGCCACATTTAGACCCTGCTACTAAAACCGTGACGTCTCCTCCAATTTTCTTGGCCGCTGTTAACGCATTTTGTGTTATTGGTAGAAGCGCTTCATTATTGTGCTCGGCTATTACTAAAGTTGATTCTAGTCTCTGCAAAATAGAAGAGAACTGAAAAAAAAATAAGTTTCATTAGAATATGATAAAAATTATAAAATTAATCATATAATTCAATGACATTTACCTAACAATATTTTTTTTCACAAATCTAATTTTATGATCAATCGATAAGGTGTTATTTGTTTTTTAAAATATTATTTAGTGCAATATTTTTGTCTTTATATTTTCTATAGATTTTTATATTAAAAATTTGATTTTTTTATTAATTATATAACTCCCATTATGAGAGAATATATGTAGCAATGATAAGACAAAAGGAATCAACAAGTTGCACAATAAAAAAATTGATTGATAGCAAAGATCAGAAATAATAATCTAGTGCAATATTAAAAACAGTAATAATGATGTCACAAAAGTACTTACAGTGGCATTATTTTTTAAAACCGACGAATACCTTGCAAACATTTTAAGGTATAATATAAAGAATATCAGTTGAGAGAGACAAAAGTCAACACTGATTATAGGCGATGGATTACAACAATAATATTCGCAATTAAAAGTTCAAAGTCCAGTCTCTATCGTTTTGAAACGTGTCATTTACTTCAGAGTCTCTTATTTTGTATGTTTATGGTTGTAAGGCTCAACTTGTTCTCTTCATATGAAAATATTTCGTGTTATACTATTTCTCTTTTTACTTCCACTCGACTTGACTTTTAGAAATGGCGAGTAACTAACTCTCGTATAGTTCTTAGTTTCTGGACTCTACTAAATAGAAGAAGAGAGAGAACGTGACTAAACGCCCATTCCTGTAGCCTGACAGAGATGTAATATTCGGAGAAACATTAGTGAAAAATGCTTCGTTTGAGAAAGTAGGATCAAAGTGCCTAGGGTACCAGAACGTCTTATTTCAGAACACCTACAAGTTAAAAACAGGAAAGATGAACTTGCCTGACTTTCATAGTGCATAAATGTTTTGGAAACAAAATTTGAAATGAATTTCAATGGAGATAAATAATTTTTGACTTAATTTGTTTTTATTATAGACGTATAGAAACTCTGAAAAATAAAATTCCCTTAGATAACAAGTCGTACCAACATTTCAATGCCACTATTTGTATCGACTGAGATTGAATAGACTGTATTTAATTAATGTGCCGATAAAGCAGATTTTTGTTCAAAATGTGAAACACTATCAGCGTTAAGTTAACGTAACAAAATTCCCTAGAAAACATTCCCCTATGTTCAGTGGAAAACATTTATTTTCAACTCAGGTATAGAAGAGAAATAAACACTTGTGTCAAAGTATCAAAGTATCAAAGTATGAATTGGTAAGTTCGTACCAAATATCTAGTGCTAATAATTTTGTATAGTAATATCATTTAGAATAGAAAAATAGCAGACAAATACAAACGCTAACAAAACCATAACCTATGACATGCCACTTGACAAAATTTATGTGATAAAATAGAATAACTAATTTTAAAATAAAAAAAAAATGTTAAATGCAAATAGCATTTTTGAATGCGAAATTATTCAATATTTTATTATTGACGATTTTCATGATATAGTTCAAACTTGACCTTTTGTATGATTTTATATTAAATGTGACCTTGTCCAAATTTGTTATTATTTACTAACTTTTAGTTGGTAACCTTCAATTTTTTTTCTTGTTTTTCAACACAATTTTAAACAAATGATAACGATAAATTTTTTTTGTTTTATAGGAAAAGCCGTATAACGTAAAAATAGATCACACTTAGGTATAGAATCTATGTTGAATTCATATTTATTTAATACTAAAAAAACTTTTCCATTTCTTTATAATATGTACATCTGAAAATTGCAATAACTCAAAGATTTTTGTTACAGGTGGTGAAGCAAAACGTTCGAGTTTTTCAAGTACCATAGAACAAAATGGGTCGGCGAAAAATTTATCGCACGCAGGAAGAAGCTGAGGAATATGAAAAACTGAAAAAGCGGAAAGCTGCTGAAAGACAAAGAAAATATCGTGAAAAAACCAGGCAAGCTAATCTAAAAACGGCAATTTTGTCCGAACATAATCCACAGCCTATCACACTCAGTTCTGATGAAGAAACGATAATGATTGTATCCACGGATTCAACGTATGAAATTCCATCTACTTCCCCTAATTGTCCAGGGCCGTTTACTTTTGTATCAGTTGAGAACGTTATGAGCTAATTCTGAGGTGATTATTTTCTTGCGCAGAACATCCATCCTAGTCTTCAATTGCCGTAATTTTTGATAGACGCTCTCCTGTTTTTTTTTTATTTTATGTTTAAGATTCTATGTTTAAGATATGTAGATAAAAAGTATAATAATTTTTACATAAAAAACTGAAAAAACTTTCGATATTAACAGCATTTCTGCCTCCGTTTATAATTCTTCATTTTTATTTACTCCTGTTACAGTTATCTTCTTTATCCTCTCCTTTCTTTTTCCTTCTTTAGTTACAATCGACATTTAAAATAATAATTTGTTATTGTTTTGGATTTAGAAAACTACAAAATACAAAACTATCAAAAGCAAGAAAATTTATTACAAAATTCTTTGTTCATAAAATGTTTCATGTATAAGTAAAAATAGAAAAAGTGGAGAATATAACAACTAACTAACTAACTGTTTTTGGTTCAAAAGTTTTTTATTCAATAGAAATTATTAATTTGATAAATTACTGTTTGATAAATTTTTTAATTTATTAATCAATTAAATATTTTACCATTTTCAGATCCGAATATTCTTTTTATTTAAAAAACGTAACGACTGATGACCATTCCATTTGATAATTCATTGGTAGTTGATACATCAGGTATTTCACAAATTTTGTTATTTCGGTCGATAATATTTCATTTCTACAAAAATAAATGTATGTTTGTTAATATTAAAATGATATAAAATCAATTCGAATAATAATTGGTCCTAATTATCTAAATTTGACATTTTTAATATACATTTTTTTATTTGAAGTTTTATGATGATTCAAAAAACAGAATAATTAAACTTCAAAACTATTTGCAAAGATGCATTTTAAGCAAAACTTTAAAAGCAAAAGTTTAATGAAACAGAAAAATATATATACAAAATAAAATAAAGTCAAATTATTTAATACAATTGTACACTTTAATGTACTTGCATGTTTTACTAGTGTGAGTTCTGGGTTGCCACTTTTAAGGGGCGTTATATCATTACAATGGTACACAAATTTTTATATTTTATATATATACTGCCTTACTATAAATTTATAAATATTTATAAGAACTTTCGTTCGAAATAAGAAAAAATGCAAACAATAAAACGTTTTTTTAAACTTTTCATTTAAAAAACAAATGATATCGAATGAGAATGCACAAAATTCATTAGTATCATTATTACGCCACATCACACTCAAACAATGAAAAAATATTAAGGTTGCTATTACAGGGAAGAAAGATTTGCAATTTTACGTTATTATTTTAAATTTATTTTATATTTATGAATTTAAAGAAAATATTTTTGTCAATGTATAAAATTATTATGATATACCAAGTTATTGGTTCGGTGGGAGAATTAAAAGTTTTTTGTAATATAATTTTATAAATCCATAATATAACGACGGTGATATAATTTAACTTAAAATATTGTAAATCGAAGGTCCCACAATGCAAACAAAATCAATCTCATTTTCAATTAGAAATTAAGATTGTGTTTCATAAATATGAGATCATGGAAGCTACGGAGTGATATTTCAGTATCCAATCCGAAAAAAGCTCTTAGTAAATTCGAGTCAATTAAACTTACTCATAAAGTAAAAATTAACTGAATAAACTGCATAATTTGGGAACTTCGAGTATGAATTGCTATCACAGACTTATCACATATGAATGAGAAATATAATGTACACATCATTCGATTATATAAACTCAGAATTCTTACATATTTTATATAGATTATTTAGATTAAATTGCAACTGATCGTAATCAATTCTGAGGCTGTGAGGAATAATCAGTTAAGTGGTTTACGATTTACATATATACATCTAGTATATATGTTGTATATATATGTTGTATATTAACTTTCCTCGCAGTCACAGAATTATTCTACCGATTTGTTTATGAACCAAGATTTACATTTTCCACTAAGTCATAAAAGCCAAACAAGTTGTTTTTTCCCAATATACTCGTCTACATATCACAAATAATCACTCGCGTGATCAGTTCCAATCATTAAACCACCAAGCATTATATGAAATTATAACTTTCTTAAATGATATATATTTTCTTATAAAAATCTCAAATCAACAATTTGAACTTTTGATTGAAAAATAGGTTTCATCATTTAATTTATATTTTAATATAATTATACATATATAGAATGCTTTCTAAGTCAATAAACTATGATGAAGATTAAAATCTCTTAAACTATGGCATAACACTCAAACTTAAATATAAAATATACCAATTTGTAAATATCACTTCATCGTTTGATAAATTTGTGCTCAATTTGAAACCAATAACTTGCGATATTAAAAAAAAAAAGAACATATCAAAATTGTCGATGCTACCAGGGTCGCCACATAGGGTCGCTGTTTTCTCTCTCGTCGATTCTCTCAACGTCTATCTCTTCTTCCTCGTCTGCGCCTGTGGCACCGTTCGCATGCTTTGAGACGTGCGAAAACTGCATCGTCGTTACGGAACACTCAAGAAAGGGTTTTTGGTCAGGTCGTAAGATGTTTTTTTTTAATTCAGTCTGCGGAGATGTACAAACGTTTAATCGCGAAACTGAATACGATTTCGACAGCAATCTTGCCTCTGCCGCGTTGTTTACAGGGGGTGTGGCAATTAATATTGGTGATACCACTTTTGCTGTACGATCCAGGTTTGATATGACGTTGGTTGTATCTTCTGAGCTGATTTTCATCTAAACAAATGAAACAGAAAAATATAATTTTAATATTTTTATCGATTATGGGTTAAAATGTTTCATTTTTGGATTGGAAAAAGATCCAAATATTTCATTGAAAATGAAATATGCGATGCAATTAGATAAATGTATATTGTGAATACCGCGTTCTTAAGATTAGGCACGTTCAATCCAGAAGCAAGATGTTTTGCAAGTCTTTCTGCTGCTTCGCCAGGTAATGCTGAAAGAAATCTGCAAGCTTCCGCTGCACAATGACCGAAACCAGATTGCCACCGACTTTCGGCAGAAACATCGTCATTTGTCACGCTGGACGTTGACAAGCCAGAGGGCCTTGATGCTTGTAGTCGCTGTAGATGCCGAACTGTTAACTCTAAAATATCAGCTTTTTCTAGTTTACTGATATTCTCACCTTCAGTCTAAAATAAAAAATAATATCAATTTGAAGTTTCATGCTGGTAAAAACGTACATATTGATTTCAGTAAGGGAGAGTGACCAACAGTGGTATTTTCAAAAAACAACGTAAGTTGTGAAAAATTTTATATCAATTTGTTAAAAATTCCTTTTAAATAAAAATTATTTCATAAATGTTGAAATAGTATCTGTATATGATTATATTTTTCTACTGCATTGCAAATATTTCGCTTATTATCATTATATAAAAAACGTGAACAAATTGAAGGTTTAATTTGTATATTAAAAAATAAATAGTATGAATTTTTATGTAACATGTTCAAACACCAATCAAAAAATTAATTAAACGCTTTAACGAGGTGGCAAATGAATTGTTGCTGCATTACGAATGTCTCCGACGCGCACGAATGACGAATTGGTTGCGCATCTTTTTAGTTCCCACCAAAGTACATATTTGTTTTATCGTGGCAAAAAGTTTGCGGTGCGGCTGAGTTGAGTCTACTATCAATTTTTCAGTGTCGTTAAAGCATGTAATTCAGGATCTTCGAATTAGTTGCAGTTTAAGTATGTATAAAAAGTTGATAATGAAAAGTTGATATTGAGTCCAATATACTATACAAAATTTGCTCCAAACTTGATCAAACAAATTTACAAGAATTTAAAAAATGAATAAACAAATTAACAATGAATAATAATAATTTATAATTGTAATAATTTTATTATTACCTCTAAGGCTTGCATCATAAGATCCTTCAACTCTTCCAAACATCGATTTATTCTAGCACGTCTTTTTCTTTCCAAAAGTGGCTTTGTGATCTAAATTGAAAAAATCAAATTTTCGGTAAATAAATAAATGAATGAATAAATAAATTTCATGCAAATGTAATTGAAGGTGAAGAAATGTTGAAAAAAGTTGGTCAAAAAAGCGGAGTGTTATATGAAGAGTAACATATATTCAAACTTTAATTTGATAGAAGAAAGTTGACGAAGTAAATATTGAATGTAAAATGAAGATTAATTTTGAAAAATTACTTTTTTGTATTGATAAGTCCGTGAAACTGGATGAGGACAGTCGTACGACATCATTGCAAACCTTAATGGAAAACTGTCTCACTAAACTAATGATACTGTCACTTGATGACACATGGAAAATAAAAACTTGCTCCCGATGATAAACGCTATTTCTGTAACTACCTACGCGACTGCCATAATAAACTTAATATCAGTGCATACCCCGGTGGAAGCTGTACTCAAACTGACTCGACGTTTCAACGACCATTCCAAGGCGCCACATTTTCTCCCACCCTCAAGCGCGCCATGCAGAATATCTATACTTCTATTTCAGCTCCCGGTATACGCATTTACATGAAATGACAGTTGATGCAAAATTATAGTAGCTTTTATTTGTAGTTATACAGAAAATGTGTTTATTCGTATGACCAATTTAAATGAAATTCTTATGTTTTCATAGATAAAATGTAATTCACATTAGCATCTTTTCCAATTCATGATTTATCGATCTGATACAAATTCGATCGAAAATTATTAAAATGGTTTTGTTAAAAACAAAAAATTGAAATTTAAGATATAATAAAAAGTTTCCTTAAAAAATCATACAAATATATTTTCTCAGTTGCATAAAGACACGCGATTAACTTAATTTTTAAAATTTCTCCATACAATAAAATAATTACACCACATTTGTAAAAGAGAGACGTGAATAAACAAAAAACATTGGAAACGCAATGTACAATAAATGCACCTGATGCATGATTTATAATAATGAACAATCAAATGCAATGAACAACAACTGTTTGAAATTAGCATGACAAGTGACCGATTACCTCTTTAAAAAATGGCCGAAAAATATTCTAAGCAATTTAGTGCAAAGAAAATGCCCGAGGCGAATTTTTCAAACGGAAAAAAAAGAACGGAACAAGATTGCAGAATGGCAAAAAATCTTGGCCTTATCTTTTGTATGAAATTCGAAAACTATTATCCTAAGCTGAAAGAATGTTTTGTCTGGCGCGCCGCGGTGTGTATAATCTTATCATCCGCGTTCTGGCGTTTTGAATGAGTATCATATGAATGAAGACAGCAAACACGTGTGAACTCTTGGCTTCTCTGTGTGCTTGACGCTCGCTCGTACGACACATCTTTGCGGTCACAGGTGTCGGGTGAAATTCGTGCGAGGCCTTCACACTGACCAATACAAAGTACCGGAAACAAAAATAATAAATAAATAATTGGCGCCCGGATTGTTTGCGACTACTGCACGCAGAGCGTGCGAATGTTTACATCACACTCGGCTTCTAATCTTTCGTTCATCGTTTCCACATCAATGGACATAGTATTAGGTATCACGTGACTCACTTTTATCGTTATGAATGAAACTACAAACAATACCGTCGTTCTGGATAGTTTTTTCCATTCGAAATTTTTTTTTTCATTAACAGACGAAATACAAAGTTCATTGCAAAGACAAATTGACACGCATGGAAATTTTCACTTGCACTGTTTATGAGTATTTTTCATATAATTTTCAAGTAAAATTACAATTTATAAAGGAAGATTCAGAAAATTCTTTCTGTCTACTTTCATAGCAAATTAAAATTGATAATTTATTGATATTTCTTTTTGCAAACAAAGAAGAGGATTTTGAATCCATAGTAGTTTTTGAACTTAGTTGTAAAAACTTCAATAGATATTTATGAGCGGAGAAAAAAAAGTGTTCCTCGCGTAAGTCAGCAATAATATAGCGCAATTTCTACAAGCACATGATCGGCACAAGCTTTTTATTCATATACTTGCGCGCTGTCGGGCCGTAAAAACATAATCATATTCTCCCGTTCTCGCAAACGTCAAGAGAACACAATTCAAATGTCGGCACGAAAGAACAAACCAGCTCGAAAAAGTGCAAGGAATAAAGTACACGTAAAAAGAACAAAGCGAACCGAAAAGATCTTGAGAAAAAGGGGCGGTGACGCAGACCACTGAGGAAAAAATCAAAAGCTATTTACTAGTTCGCGGCTAATGTTATTATTTGTTATGTCATTTTTAAGATTTGACGCAGATTCGGGATTATAAATAATAAATAAATGTTTGACCGTCCATAATTAAGGAAATTTTTGAAAAGTTGAAATGAAATTAACTGAAAAGATCAAAATTATGCGAAACAAACGTTCGGCGGTGTCGTGATCAATCTTTATCTTGTTAAATACAAATTAAAGTTGTAAAACAGAAACCATTAGCGTAATTTAATATTTATATGTTATTATGTATACGTAGAAAGTTTAAAATTGATTGCGAAAAAATTGTCTCCAATTATCGAAATTTCTTACAAAATTACTGGTATCAATTATTTTTCAATTTTCAAAAAACCAGTGTATTTTCTTTCCCATTCATACTGCATATTATAATAAATTATTAATTTTT
This sequence comes from Trissolcus japonicus, assembly GCA_030522925.1. NCBI lineage: Eukaryota > Metazoa > Arthropoda > Insecta > Hymenoptera > Scelionidae > Trissolcus > Trissolcus japonicus. Next base: position 102,984 of record JAPYZS010000154.1, on the reverse strand, counting down.
TTTTCTTAATTGGCATTTTCTAATTGCATGTTTTTCTAAGAGTTACGGTTAAAATTTGTTTACTTTTTGTTCTTTACGTTATTATGCAATCTTGGTACTTGGCGCTTTTTTTCTTTTTAAAGAATGTTCAATTATTCGATTATTTTTTAATTTTACAAAAAATATTTAACAACTCGATTCTTCCAGAACTCATGAATTTCTTTTTTTTTTTTTTACAAAAGAACCTTTAAATGAACCACAAATTTTTTCTCCCAAAAACCTGAGATCTATACTCATAATAATGCGACGGCACGAAAAGTCTCACAAATTTCGGGAGTACCAATTATTATTATCAGCAAAAAGTGAACATTTCACGAGGGAGCGAAATTGATCCATCGTTTAATCACGCGAGTCGGCGGACTTGGAAGAAAAACAAAACCGATCATTCTATCTCAATTTGAAAATAAGAAGAGAAAAAAAGATTCGCAAAGTAGTTGTGGCGTTTTTTGAGTGTTCGCAAAAGTGGGCAAAAAGAGGGAGCGGAACCCGAGGGCTAAGAAAAAGATGCTCGCGTAGAAGGTGCGCAGCCATAAGAAAACAAAAAAAATTGGCTCGACCGCGATGAGGCCCGGGTCGCGACGGGGAGTAATTAGGAGAGGCGAGGCGAGAGGAGCGACTTGGTGTGCGTTTGTGGCTCGAGACTCGGACGTGTGCTAGTCGCGTGTGGGGCTCGCGCCTATCTCCCTCTGCGCCGCGTCGCCGGTTGCCGACTGCCGTGCTGCTTGAAGGCCCCGTGTGGGACGCAAGGCCCCGCGTCGTTCTCACGGTAGCCTCCGATACGGGGTCCTGCACACAGCCGAGCGCGCCACCACCTCGCTCGTTATGTCGAACACCCGCTACACATGGATTACATATTAATAACGTCATCGCGCGGAACAATGCGCACGACCGTGTCAAGCGTCATTATCCTCGCCATCGTGTTTACGATTCGGCCACTCTTTACTCTTTATTTTTTGTTTTGTTTTGTTTCGGCTTCTGCATTCAAGGTACTACATTAAACCGAATTCCTCCATCGAGAATCTCGTCTTGAATTTTTTTACCAAATATTTTATAACGTGGAATTTATATTTTCTTTACTTCAATTGAATGATTCAAATTGCGAATTCGAAAGGATGAAAAGGAAGAAATGAATAACAAATTAATTTGACGGTGTTCCGAAGGCCCTTTCGGTATAAGTTTCGGGGGAAGTTTTAATGATCTAATTAATTTTTAATTAAAAAAATAAAAGAAATGAATACAGTTTCTTGAATGTATACAATTGAACATTATATTATAATTTGCGTAAAATCCTTTTGGAGATTGCTAATGGTAATAATACAAGAGGTTTAATAATTAGCAAATGAAATTCTTACCTTTTTTGCAGTTAATATACACATACTTTTCTTCGGAGAAATCTTAATTTTGGATTGCAAACACGCCGTGCGAGTGGTAACAAAAAAACTCTCATTTCTTCGTCCTCGGACAAAAGTGAACAATTCATAATATTCCATTAGCGGCGACAAACAAAAGCTGCAAGATTGCTCCTCATTTTAATGGCTACATCTGTTTGGGTGTCGTACTTCCAGCAGGCTCTCCCCGAATTTAATCATTATATACACAGTCATACACAGGAATAACAATTGTATATCGCGCGATTGTCGAGTTTCGCAACTCGAATCTCCCGTGTTTTGAAAACGTGACGTGTCACGCGACTGTTTCGAGGAAAGAGAATGAGTTGAGAAAAGTCGTCGTGTGCGATCGACAAAAATGACAATAACATGTAATCTACATAAAATAGTGAGAGAGTGAGGCTTTTGCGAATAACGGCGAAGAGTCAAAAATGAGAGAAATTGACGATGATGATGAATGGGTGGTCCTCTCACGCGAAACTTCAATTTCCGGCCCGTTAGATGTGTAACGGCGGGCCCATTCAGCAAACCAAATCCGGCGTTACCTATATGCACGAAATTTTTTATTGCCAAGAAATCAAAAGCCGAATGGCCGTGCAGATGTCGAGCGTAATGACAATGCGAATATCTTTGCTCGTCACGACAGTACTCAGCGGTGAAGTGCCATCAAATGGACGCAAAGTTTTGCAGACATTTGAATTTTTTGACCAAGCGAATCAAATTCTCAGTTAAGCACAAACCACCAAACGTTTATGCTGGAATGTGAAAAAGAAAAGAAATATATCAAAGATAACATTTTGTTGAACACTATATTTTTGTATAGAAGTCAAAATTTATATGCTACTTATTTTGCACACATTGTTTAGCATTTTTCAAATAACAATTTATAATTTAAAATAATCATCCGAATAGTAATTTTAGATTCGTGCAATTTTTTCACAAAAATTGTTGATTCGTTAGACGAGCGGTACTTCATTTTCATTGACAATAAATGGTATAAATATTAAAATATTCATTTGGAATTATGTTTCATAAAAATAAGTAAGTGCGTTTGACTTTATGAAATCTCATTTTATATGTAAATTTATATAAACTTGTATTTAAAATGAAGAAAAAATTAATGCACAAATTATATAATTGAAATATTCTTTGTCGCCAAATTTATAAGCTTAAATTTTGAATATCTCCCTTATTCATATTCGAGTCCATCTTGTTATAACTGTCATAATTCGATGAAAAATAGCTTTTTAATAATACGTAATGAGTATAATAATTATTCTTACTTATATTTTTACTTATAATATCCAATCTTTGTTCATGACTTTTAAGAATTTTAAGAATTAATAAATTTTAAAATGCGATATATATATCAATTTTTAAAAACTTTCCAAGCATTTACATAATTTATTAACCCTTTCACTCATACTTTAAAGGCAATATTTTACGAGATACAATGTTAATGCATCCTGTAAAAAAATGAATTGATCAAATTATTTTAAATATTAATATTTTATCCATCCTGATGAAAACAGCTTGTGGAAATATTTAGAGTGGATATGATATAAGATTTTTGTATAAAAAATATACGTCATAAAATAATACGTGCATCTATTAAAGTAGGATGTTTTGTTAGGTTTGTTAGGATTCAACAATGCAATTATGTCAACAATAAAACTGATTTCCATTTGAAGTATCAAACATTGCTACACACTGTGACGCTTAAAATTGTCTTTGGTTTTTTTGTATATACAGGATTGCTCATTATTGGAATCAACACAGATTATGATTTTTAAATATGATTATGAATTAAATAAGTTCATTGTGAATACCACTAACATATCTAACAAAGTATATGGTATTTTTTTCATTAAATAGAAATTAAAAAAAATTGAGTAGTCCAATTCAGAATGAAAAGTTATAGACTGGACTCTGACCTAAATGATAATGAGTAAGATTTTAAAAATGAATCAAGAATTGAAACATTGTGTTTGTATTAACAATTTATTAGGGGCATTAATTTCTCGAAATCATGTCGCTTTTTAATTATATTTGTTGGTTATAAATTTTACTAATTTTTCTTTTAATTTCTTTCATCATCAAATATGATAAAATTGCAAAATTATATACTGCATTGTACATTTCAATTAAATAAAAATCCACGTCCATTTCGACAGTTGTACCAATAAACAACATGTCTCAATTAAAAAGCGTCCGCGAATGAAATATTCACGGTGCCTCAGCACAGCGGTAATTACACGGCATAAGAAAATCATAATACATATTTTGAGCTGCGATGGATTTATTGCACTTGGGTTGGCGGCGAACTTCCGTTCGGTGCGCAGCATCTCGGGCTTGCGCCGTGGGGCCTATCACACTTGCAAACTTTTTCTTCATTTATTGAGCATGATCGGCTTATATTTGCCGCATATCACGTTCGCCTATCGCGTGCAGTCAGATGGCAAAAAGTGGTATGCCTTCATAAGTTATGACCAGCCTCGCAGATACCGGATGCACGCGTTTCAAAAGTTAATGCACGATCCAGCATCAAGAAATTTCGCACCTGCTCCCGGAGTTTTGCACTTCAGGTTTCACCGTGAAAACCGGCCTAAATCGATATCTTCCTGGCATCTTCGTGCTCCATCTCTGAACGATGATTGTCGCGTACGCATTATTATTTCATTCATATATTTAATACTTTGATTTTTTTTTAACAATTTAATCTTTTTAAAAATTTTTCATTAGAAATTTGTAGAAATTAATTATTTTTTGAGTGAAACATATATAAAGCTTGACCGTATCTTTACAGGTGTAAATAAAAGAAAATAACTAAACAAATTATATTAGATATAATGAAAAAAAGGCAGAATGAAATAGTCAGTGATGTACAAAGTAATTGATTGAACATTTTAAAGGTATGAAATCACGGAGGAAATGTGACAAGTTGGATGGTGAAATAAGAATTAGGGTCCAATGGCAGACTGGTTGTTTGGGCAGGGAATAAAATTTTCGTCCGACGTCTGTAGATCTAACATCCTCGTTAATTAAAGGGTCGTTGAGCGAACCCCTCGAGCGTGTTGCAAGCAACGATCGTGTAATGGATATCGGTGCTTGGCTTTGCGTTTACTTCCGTCGCGCGCCTAAATAAATAAAGGTCGAGCGTGGAAAGTAGAGTAGGGTGTTATATGAGGGACTGATCGCAAGGGAGCGAAATTCCAGCAGGACAAGTTGGTTATTCCGACGCAATTGGACGTGCGTGCCGTCATCGGATGAAACAACTAAATACTGCTTTCGCCTGACTGTAAAGACGACGGGACACGCAGAAAGACAAACGAGTGACTTACTTTCTGCGACCAATCGACTTTTTCTTGTAATTATCTTTACTGTTACCTTGCAAAAAAAAAACATAACGAACCAAATGAAAACAAAAACTAAACAATAAAACAAAATTAAAAAAACAGAATACAAAAGCAACAATAAATAAGATCAAAAAAATTAATAATAAAAATATTAAATTATTATATTATTTTCATTTATTATAGTCTTTTTATTATTTATTTTTTTTAATATTATTTTTTTAAAATAATAATTATAATTATTATTATAGTCAAATTATGTTTGTCTTAGTTTTCATTTGAAGTTAAAGAAGAACTGAAAATCATGACGAAAGTGGATACATGAAGTGCGAAATATTCGTATAACGCTAATAAGCACTAATCTGGATTCGTATGTGTATCAGTGTCTCGGCTGCTCGGGTTTCAAGTGGCTTCAAAGTACACTTGGCTGGTGCGAGTCAGTCGTTAAGGCCAATCCGCGGGAGCGGAACATGGTCCGCTTCCTGCAACGCTCCAGCGCGGACGCCGGCACGGCCGTTCCGTTCCCACGATGCACCGATCGATCGAGACTGCGTTTTATCAGTGCGCTTCTCGCCGATTCCTATCTGACGAATTAAACAGCCGTCCGTTTTTTGTTCCTCTCCACACGCATTTCTGCCGATCTCATTTCCCCCCTCCTCTTATACCTGAAAATTATGATGTAAACTTTATCGCGCGGACTCTAATGGAATCGTTTTTGTCATCTTGAATGTTGTGTTCATTCTGAAAATTTTTTATCCAATATTAATTATTCCGGTCGTGTTAATTTACATTTATTTCTATTTTATTTTCATACACCAGTTATAATTTATTTTCAAATTAATATAAATGATTTGATGTTTTCATTTTAATTTCATTAAAAAAAAGAAATCGTTTTCAACTTTCTGACACGAAAGAAGCCTCTTTTCACGGAATTTGAAAAAAGAAAAAAAAAAGCCTTTTCAAGTTCTCAGCAGCAGACACGCGTAGATCAATCGATTCGTCAATAAGAACGTGCACTAAATAGCTTGGGGTTTGAAATGAAAAAAAATGTTCATCCGTCGGACGTTTTCCCACGATTTCTTGAAACGAAAAATTTTTAAGCCACGGAAAGCGTGTCCGTCGCGTGGCCAGTTGAGCAGAGCGTTTGACAAGAATCTAGATCACTCAGCGTTGTGGGATTTTCCCGTGACGATCGCACAATAAGAAACCAAAGCACGTGACCGACACGATCCTTCGGATGGATCTGTATAGCTTCGCATTATGACTGCCGAGTTTGTTTTTCGAATATCAATTAGAAAGAAAAATGGCCTCCAACTGTGCCCCAGCTGATTGAGATGTTCTGTGAAAATATTTTGATCCCATTTTTTATACCTCCTTCAGAGAGTAGTTGTAATTTTTTTTATTCAAATGGGAATTTCAATTTGACAAATGTCCATGACTAATGTTATACATCCACGATCAAAAAAGGTCAGGTAAAAGTTAATTAAAAAATCAATCGTTACATGCAATTGATTTCGATTAAAAATTTTAAAACCAATCTCTTTCTCGTCTTGATGGCGAATTCGGAGATAAAAAGGATATAGGAAATTGGGAGTCGATTATAAAATTATGCTAATTATTCGAAAGAGTAAAAGAACCGCGAAATCATTAAGGTAAGCCACGAAATCTTTGGATGTCGAAATCAGCGAGGGCAGAATCGTGTGATGCCAAAAAAAAAAATAAAAATAAAATTAAATACCGTCATAATTGGCATTTACATAACAAGCACGGCCGAGGCCGAGGCTGCACGCGCATTCCGTTCAGATAAATACCTTTTGCAGACGGAAGCTGACGGTTTTGAGTGTAAGGAGAATTCGGGTCTTCGTTTTCTATTGAGCGGGATAATACTTAGCTGCCAAATCTGGCGGTTGTATAGGACAAGAGGAGGGGGACGATCGACAAGAAAAGAGAATAAGGAACGAAAAACACGGAACCAATGGGAGCGTGGGAAGAAGACACGAAAGAGGCCATAAGTCGCGAATCCTTGTAAAGCGCCGTTGTACTTCCTGAAGGAGGCGCACCTGACGTCCTCCACACCGTGAGAAACTCAGGAATTGGGCTTGCATTTGTCGTCCTCGTGTTACAGGCGTTACAGCCACCGAATAACCGCCTAACCGCCACGCGAGCAGCACACTTTCAGCATCACGTCCACACAACATGGGATAGTCGTCCCTTTTGCCTCTTCCCTCTTTATTCTCGCATCCTTTTTTCTTCCCATCCACGTATATGCTTTCTTCGAGCTTTTTTTAAACCCCTCTCCCTCTGATATTCTTTTGATCACTTTTTCTTGCATCAAATTACTTCTACTGTTTTTGGATACTTTCGGTGCGCGCAGGTTGTTTTGATTCGGGCTCAATCATGAATGAACAATCCCCGTGAGGAAAGTTGATGAAAACATTGCTCGAATATTTGCAACACTTCTGCTTTTAGCGACAAAAAAATGGAGCTCAGTTTATAAAGTTATCAAAATAATTCTCATTCATCTAAATTAAAGTCAAAAAAAGATGTGAAAACACATGCGAGATATTTTTATCTCCACTGTTCCTTTCTTCCATCTGTTATCATCAGCCGGCAAATAACTGCGCATTCTTGCGGACGGCTTTTTACATTCCAAAATTAATCTCTGTCGCAGCCCCGTTTCCCAAAGCTGAACTCTGACCCGCAGCTACAAGTATTTATATACAAATTGTTACGCGAACGACGCACGCTGTCATCCCGCTCGTTGACTTTCTCTTTCTGTTTATAATAATCTCGATTCTTATATTAGAGCTGACGCAAAAAGTCGTACGTTTGGTTCGCGAGTGCTTTTCGGTATTCGCAGACGCGTTTTTGTCGGCGCGCTCGTTCTCGTGAGGCTGCGATGCAGGGGAGCATTCCCATGGGGCCTATTTTGAATAAACGAGGAGTCGCCCCCGAAATGCATCTCTTCGCGCTACAAAAACCATATCTGCGCCGAAAACGAGCGTCGATAAATTAACAAACGAGATGATTCATTTGACAGTCCGGGACGTTCATTAGGGTATAATTTTCTGTCCATTAGTCGGTGAGTAGCCCCCTTTTTTTTGCACGGCACAATCTTTTGCATAATTTGCATCGTGTGAATTAATTGTTGACAGATTGATGGACGTCACGTTTTTTTCTACTTGACGAGTAATAATTTTAAGTTTTTTGATTGACCAATCAATATCTTTTGATTGAAATCTGTTTGTCCATTTTTTTTTCAGACCTCATCATTTGGTCCGAATTTAAATTGAATTCTATTCAAGAAAAAAAAAAGTTTCAACAATTTTGACGAACACTTGATGACAAAGGGAAGACAGAGAGAAAAAATAAACCACCCACTGGTCGTTCTGAAAAGAAGCAAAGAAATAAGAAACGCGAATCAATATTTTAAGATGGTTTGTTTCGGTTGATCTTTGACCTGAACAAATCGGGTCATGGAAGACGAGTGTTTCCTTGAATTGGTGCGCGCAACTACGGAGTCGTACAAGGAAAACAGGGTTTGCATCTATTTGAAAGAAGTTGAGCGGAGAGGGGGAGGCCCGGACCACGCTAGCCACCTGACGTGCTTTGCTCGTGGGAACCAAAATATATCGTAAGAATCTCCGGACTCGTCGTTTTTTACGGACACGCACACGTGCACCACTCATGCCCTTACACCGCACTGATCCCTTCCCGTCACTCGACGAAAAATCGCTCCGAACGGGAAAACATCAGCGGCGCGGTTCGAAAGCTACATTGTATTCGCACAGTTACGCCTTTTAACAGAGAGTGTTAATACGTGTGCACGGCACGCGAGGTCATTTAAGACTGCGATTTCTTCTTTAAAATATATTTACCAACATTTTTTTTTTTTGTTAAATAATTAAAGTTTTTTTTGAGACCATTTGCACACCGACGACTTTAATTGAAGTGCAATTAAAAAGAACGATCCCGATGTTCTGCACTTTCTAATTACACAATTTTTGCATCAATTCATATATTTTTATGGATTTTTTATTGATATTAATTTAAGGAGAGGAGAAATTACATGTGAAAAGATGAACGAAGATATAAAAAAACGAAAGGAAGTGTAACGGTAAGGCAAGAAAAATGAAAGATAAAAAAAGGCGATGAACGCGGCTGCCGTGGAAGTATGCGGAGGATATGATTAGGATTGGGCTGCGGGTATTCAGACCTCGTTGCGGTGCATGTACGTGCCGTGCCACGAGAGGAGCACCGTCAACATAACAATAAACATTATTTTAATACCTGAAACAATAGGCGTACGTGCGTCCATACGCGCCGAGCAAAGAACGTGCCGTACAGCACGAGCTGAGCGTGTGTCTCGCGCGAGTTTATGACTACGACCGACGCGATGGAACAAGTTTCGCTTTTGAACATTTTTTTAAATAAATTACTTATTAATTTCGTTATTTATTTAATTTAATTTTGTTTTCCAAATTCCGATGAAATAAAATTTATGACAAATACAGAATACAAAAATTTTTATATAAAAAAGTGTGACCAAAGGACTTATACAATTTGTCATCTACTCTGATTACAGAAAAAAAATATTCAACTCGTCATCAAGAACTTTGTCACTAACTTGCACCAGTCATCGTCTGTTAATATTTTAAGTCTAATCACAAAACGATTTACGACCGACGTAAAATACACCGTTAAAAAGAGTCAACATTTTTTATTCCCGTGTTTGTACCATCGAAATCAAAATTCAATTAGGTACGAGTCAGAGAAAAACTGAAAAAGCAATCGTGTGTAGTTGTATTTCATGCTCATTCGGTGGAGCGTAGCCAATTTTGGAAAAATATTTTGAATGATAAACGAGACGGTATCTTACGTCATGGGAGAATGGTTCGTTGATTGAGCTTGCATTGCGTCAATTCAACAATATTTTTCATCCGAAAAAGGAGTTAAAAAAGTGAAAAGAAATATACAATAAAATTTGAAAAACTTTATTAAAAAATGCCCACCATCAGTATTTTCAACTATTTTACGACATAATTTTATCTTCAAAGTTTTTAATTTTTGTTGTTTATAAAAAATTTGTTAATTGGGTTGAAAAAATGCAAACGACCGACGGCGAACCGTCATAAAATATCGAATAATCTTTGGGTGTAACATCTTTATCGGTCATCAATCAAGCAAAAGGCTCACGAATTACTCGTTAAACGAGCACCGCGGAGAAAAAAAACGTTCAATAATTTAACAAAATGAGCGGAGTTTCGAAAGGCCGTTTGGCGAGTAATAAGGGGACAAATCGAGGTCGAACAAACGAAGGATGCTGGGCGTCTTATTGATACGATTAAACGCAACGACTTGTTTTAGAGTCCCGAGCTCGGACACCTTAATCTTGACTTACGTCATTACGAGGCGGCGTGTCGGCCGTGATGCTCAGAAGCGTGGGAACGAGTTCGGCCGGGCCTTCCCAAAACAAAACACAAGTTGACGAGCAGCGAAGCACGCGACGCACCTGACTGCGCCACCGTTCCCTCCCCTTCTACTCCGCTTTGCATTTTCATTCATTCTTATACTATCTGTTCCGAGTATCTGCCTGCGTTACTCATAAAAAACGATACATTACCCAAATTGGTTCAGAAAAAAGTTGATTTCAAAATTCCCGAGATGATGCACGAAAAACATCACGCTCATTACATATTTTTTTCATTTTTATTTGTTTTCGTGTTTTTTTTAAATTCATTTTATTTTTTCCCCCTTTTTTTTCAAATTACATTTCAGAATGAAATTTTTATGATTTGAAGAGAAATTTGGTAATGCGTTTTATAATAAGAATATAAATATGAGATAAGCACAAGGAGTGAGATAAGAACCATATAAAGAAGACCGAGGAATTTGTATAGGCAAATGAAACTTGCTTGTTATTTGAGAAGCGAGTTTCGGCTGACGCTCAGGAGGAAGTGATTCATGAACATTGCTTTGGCGGGATTGGTTTCACGGGGACGCGTGAAAATCAGCGGTTTTTCAAAGTCAAGGCATCGCTTACTTGTCACCTGTACAAATAGGGCGTCCTGGACGAGTTATCACAATATTTAGGGGTCGGAAAGATCATAGACACTTTACGGTGGAAATGGTGAAATTTCGACTGAACAAACCATTTTTGTTTGACTTGTTAATTTCGTTTGGTTATTATATATTAGTTTTCTTTTCCTTTTTGAGTTTCCGAGAGAAAGGATTTTTTTGTCATTCTGCATGAAAATGTTAACATAAATGTTTGAAACTGATGAAACAAAAAAACATGTTCATTTAATTTTGTTTTAGAAATCGTTGATTTATTTAGTTCGGTTATCTATTTTGATAAAATTGTTGACACAATTTTTTCGATTTTATAAAAATCTGTATGGATGTGTCCCATTTTTTCGGGAGGTGGGGAGGGCTTGATTTTTAAATTAAAAAAGTAATTATCCAGGCCTTTATAACTATGACCTAAAAAATTGTAAGGAATCGTTTGATTAATTTTATTTCACTATAAAAAAAAGTATTAAAAACGTTGAAATTATTTTCATGCTAAAACGATTACATAGATTCGTGAATGCTTGTTTTTATGGCAGTCAGAAATACGAAAAAAGCTTTTAGGTTCGAATTATCAGAAGAAGTGTTTACTTGAAAGAGCGTCTCGGCAAAATCAGTTATCATGTGTTATACGATCCATCTGTCGTGAAAGTTTATTTGCACGAATCGTAAATACGTCTTTTGCGAGCGCACTGTCCCTATACTTGAATTTTTCGATCCACCGCTGATTTTGCCACTTTCATAAAACACTCGCCGGACCGGTGCACATTTATGTAAAGATCGCGTGTTAATTTAACGACATCATGCAGGACGTAAAAATCCTATCATGGTCGAATTTCGAAGTAACCGGTAGCCCAAAAGATATTCACACGTTTAAAATGTATAATTATAATTAATGGTCCAGGCACAGTAAGATGTCATAAAGATATATATACAGTCCAAAAATTAAAAAAAAAAAAGAGAATGTAGTAGATGTATTATGCAGAGACCAAAAATTGCAAAGTTATTTTACTATTTTACTAACAAAGAAAAAGATGGTCGCAAATTGTATAGTTACGTGTATGAACAATTGTCTTCATTCAGTGAGTGACGTCAGAGTACAATTTAGTAATGACGTGAAATATAAATTTGAAAGCACACGAGAGAAGAAATAAGACTGCACCCGTAAGATACATACTCAGCAGAAGTGGCTTGTCTATCAGTTGTCCCAACGTTCTCGAGCTCATTCAAGTGAGGTCCTTCGCCTTCGACAGCGCATGTATTATACAATGCATACTTACACATCTCGTTCTCAATGAATGAAGACGGCGGGACGCGAAGCTCAAAGCTCCGCGCAAAAGTAAGCGTGCGTGCATGAAGACGCACACGTACCTACACAAAAGCATCGAGCTGCAATCTCAATAAGAAAATATGTCTATTATGTTGTTACAATAACGATATCAATTCATTGACCGTTCTGGCACCGTGAGCCTATTGTCTTCAAACAACGTTTTAGAGCCACAGAATCTTGTTGTTTTCTTTTTGTCACTCTCCGCCTACTTGCTGTCTGACATTATCAAAATCAAGATTGGATCGTAATCGTTAATTATTCAACAGATTCAATTATTACGTTAACATATTTTTCTCGAATCGATTGATTTAATGTACAGAAATGTTGGTTATTTAATTGTTCAATTCACAATCATTTTTATTATAGGTATATATTTAGAGAAAAAAATAGTTGACAGAAAATTTTTATAACCAATTAAGATTCGCAATGGAGTGTTACATGAATAGTGTGTTTAAAACATTCGTAATTGGATTCAAGAGAACGGAAGTATAGAAATCTGTGACCCCTTTGTATTAACTTAATCGAGCCCAAGTTGCGCACCGCCGTTTGTTGCAGTTACAATAGAGACATTAAATCTTAAGCATGAATTTATTAAACTCGGCATATTAATGTACAAATAATAAATTGGTCTTGTGTCTCAGTTGATTCGAATCTCAAGCAATCTCAGAGCACGTTAATAGGAATAAAGTTGTAGGGACTGCTTTATGACAGGTTGGCTGATTTTAATTCAGACATATTTTGCATCGTTTTTTCTTTTCTTTGTGAGCGAAAGAGCTAAAAAAATGAAAATGTAATCATCATGCTTATAAACAGGTTTTAAAAATTAGCCATAATTATAAAATGTCTTAGGCTGATTTATTCTCAAAAAAATATCAACAAATTGAGTTAAACGCAAATCTAAAACTAAATTTGGGTTCATACGACGAAGGCCCCATACGTTACATTACAAATGGGTAAATTAAAAATGATTGAAATTCGTGAATTGTCGCTAAAAAAAGAAAGTACGGACAACTTGATAAAAGTAGCCGTTCAAAAAATTTAAGTTACATGATCCCGGGTGTTATCGTGATCGTGGACCATCAAATAACATCCGCACTGTACATAAAACGGCGCGTCCAAAAAACTTGTAACATTCGATTCTGTGCGACCTATGCCTACTGCTTAATTGAATGATCTGCTCGGAAGGGTTGTTCGCTAGATAACAATCACTTTAACATCGTATCATAAATAATAATAGAACGGATTCTCTCGGTACGTACAAAACAATACTCGAGGTATGCTCCTGATGTACAAAAAGTCACGGACTGGTCGATTTGGTCGACCGACTAAGGCACGAAATTACATAGATATGTTTCGCTGTAACGCGTTCGGCGGGTTGTACACGCGCATTCTTCCCCTATGAGCCATTGTAATTGACTGAGCAAACGGGCAGTAGAACTTGGCGGCGAACCGCCCTTAGTTATTCCAAGTGGTACTTGGTCTCGCAGAGTTTCTGCAGTCGGGCGATGCCGAGCTCGCGGTTCATCGAATACTTGTCCTCCCAGGCGTCGAGGAGCAAATTATAATAGCGCGGCACTTCGAAATACTGCAAATACTCGTGACTAGTGGCAGTTGGAAAGATCTTCTCAAACCTGTCAAGCTGAGTGAGCTCATCCTCATAGTAGATCAGATGACGTACGTCGTCCGGCGTGAGAATCTCGAGGATCTCGTCCACGTAGTCCTCTCTGTTGTGTGCGTTGGCGTAGAGGGACTGCTTGTGCCGCTCAGCGTAACTAAGACTCATCCGTTGGAGCCTCAGATCCTGACAGACCGAGTCCACGTTGTATCGCTTGCTCAGGAACTCGGCATCCTTGGCAGGAATCGTAGTGGGCACATGGTAGCCGGCAATGTTGAACACGTTGCGAATCAACGGACCTTTGACCGCAACGTCGAGGGGCGACGAAGACTGCAAGGCTGGGGAAATGTTTACTTCTAACAACCAGGGTTTTAGATTTTCGTCTAAAAGGATGTCGACGCCGAAGAGCTCGTAACAGGTGTACCGAGTAGTGGTGTTGGTTCTGGTGAGAGTATTTATTGGGGCCTCGCAGGCAATCATGGTTTTCACCACCATGTCCTTTATGGTTGCCCAGAGCTTGGGTACGTTTGCGTTCTCTCGTTCGAGGTACGACCACAAGGCTTTGAGAGTCCACTTGTGGCCGTTGAATGAGTCGACATCGTCGTTGTTGGTGTAAGTTGCGCTGGTCTTGTTAATGCTGCAAAACGACATATCATATTCAATTAGTTATTTTTACATCTTTAATATCAAGTTACAAATTTCTAGGAGTAGTTAAGATAAAAGTTATTTTGAACATAAATCGAGAACAGCAAATGCACGGCAGAGGAGAAGTAAAAACGCACCTGTAATTAGTGAGGTGCATGAACCGGTCGCTGAGGTAGTTAATGTCGTCGTTGTACTTGACTGAAGCAAATCGTACGAGGCCTTCGGGGTAAATGTAAATCTTCAAGGGGTTAAAACTGGTTACTAAAACGTACAATCGAAGGTCGAACTTGGCGCCCTCAATTAACTTCGGCTTGGATAAATACTGTTGGACAATCACGGGCTTCTTCTTGGGGATCTGCGACCATCGATGGACCACCCTGATGCCGGTGCCCCTGGCGGACGCGGGCGGCTTGATGATCCACTTCTCTTTGCAGCCAGTCTTTTCCCAAATTTGTCGGAAATTGCGCAGGTCCTGTGGCAGAATGTATGTCCTCGGAATGAATCCAAAAATTTTTTTACCGTGTTTCATCATCATTCGGCTGAGGTTGCGCCAGAGCCGGTCCTTGCGCCCGATCTGAAAGGTGCCGGGAAAATGGTTCACTTTCTGGTGTTCCTTGATGTTCTTGAACATCGCGGACTTCATGTGCTTGCCCCAAACGCCGCACCATTCTTGCGGCTTCTTCAGCAGCCGATAACCGGAATTGATTAGGGTCCGGCGCACGAGCCGAGGCGTTATTGTGCTGAGTTGCCAGTGTAGATGTCTCGTCAGCTCGCGAGGTAGACGATAATCCGTTTCGCTGCTGTCGTATAATTGAAAAGATATGTAGGGTGGGACATGGGGAAATAAGCTTCGACGGAATGGGTACTTGGCCTCGCTTACGTCCTCGCCTGGACTATCTGCCAGGCACATGTTTCCATTTTCGTACGCGTCCATCTCTTCTTGCTCCTCCTCATATTGCGATTCCAGGTCCCCTGCATCTTCGATGATGTTTGTCTCGAGACCGTTGAGTATATTGTGGTTGTAAGTTATCACATCCATTATTATCTGCAATTCACAAAATTATTAATTTTTTTCAACAATTTAAACAACAATTTAAATTTGTTATATTTTTTTTTTATTACTCATTTTGTTCATTCATTCATTTTTACTTTAATTTGTAAATTATTTATTATCAAAATTTCTAATAAATAATATTCAATGTTTAAAAATCGTTTTTAAAGATTCAATTCAGACTTTAAAAAATGATATTGATACCCGGAATTTTGTTACAAAATTAATTTTATACAAGAATTTGACATGGTTATTTTAGTATGGTAATACTCACGTGGAATAATAATAACGTGTGGAACTTAAAACTCCGAAATTATCTTCTTACATTCGTCATTGTAATTAATGCTTAGTTGTAATTTATAGAATTTTGTATGAGAGTAAGAAGCAAGAACTTGTAGATTTGTATCAATAACTTGTAAGTTATTCTATATAGAAATAGTATAATACAATAATATCACAGACTGGGAAGCCACTAATATTTACAAATGTAACTATAATAAATTAAAAGTTGCTCAAAAAATAAACGTAAAATTAAAGCGAAAAATTGGTATTGAGTTAACCACGTGCTGAACAGCTGACTGTACGCGTTCACGCTGCACACACGCCGGCCAGTATTTGGAAGTTTGGCGCCACCATCGGGAACATGATGTACTAACCGTACCCTAAAGCCCTAATACGATGTCGAATTGTACGGATCTATACATCGTCTATGATTTTCTTTTGAATTTAAAATTGGTGTCTTGAAGGAACAAAATTACAAAACTCAGAAAACAAATGAAATTAATTGAAATTCAATTATCGATTAATAAAAATTCCAGTGAATAATAAGGATCCTCTAATATTACTGTTACAAAAATTATCAGAGTGAAATAAAGTTATTATTTAAATTTGTTTAAATAAATTTGTTCATGTTATTTTTTAATAAAATAATTTTCAAATTAATTGTACATTTACCTTCTCCTAACTTTGGGTAAATATGGCAATCATAATTCGACAGTCTGAAACATAAAAAATTGCAATTTAGAAATTTTTGTTACAAATAAATTTTCATCATCCATAATGGATGAAGGAAATTGAATTATTAAGATTAAGAAATGATTTTTCTGTCTTTCGCCCCCATAAAAAACCACCGGCTATTATGTAGTAAACTCGTTTAATATTGGAATAGATCCTATATGCATACTAGCCGTCTATTAATTGCAGTTCACATTTGCATGATAAATTGGACCGGTTATTTAGCGCCGTCTGTTATAGGTACAAATTTAATCGAGTACCGCATCTTATCGACAATTATCGTGTTCTTGATGTATTTCTCTATTGATAGGCAACATTGTGAAAAATGGATGGTTTAATTCATTTGCATATTTTCATTTTTATGAAATTCAATAAATAATAATTAAACGTCGCGCAGGTAAACAAAATTGCCTTCAAATTGTTAATTAATATTCAAATTTAATATTTATAATAACAACATAGTCAGTGATAACTTTCGTATATAAATTGTAAACAAATATAATACAAATTTAACGAATAGCGTTTGAAGAACTGACAATAAATAATTCAACCCATTGTATTATGTTGTTTTGATGATTGTTTAATGAAATACGATTGTGAGTTTGAAGAAGTATGATTGGTAGAAAATTGCCTGAGAATGCTCCTTGTGGTTGCAATATGTGGAACTTGTTATCTGTGAGGACCGCGGATGCTCATGGTCACTGCAGATAATGATTTTCATAGAATAGTTATGTCCCTGTTCCTCAGCTCGGTGTAAATAAGATATCAGTAGACAGGGCACGTTTTCCTTGTTTACATCTGTTCGCTCACATTTGTCATGCAATTGGTAGTTACCGAGTAAAATTTAATCGTTCTCTCGGAAAAGAATGTTGAAGAATCGCATTCGTATTTAAAAACAAATAAAATTCGAAGAAATAAATGATCAGTTGGATTGTCATCTCAAAGAGTACAACATTGTAAGTCAACTTGAATTGAATTTCAATAAGATTGAAATAAATAAGAATAAAAACAAAACGACAAAAGTCTTAAAATCTAAAAGGGGTAAGGGTGGAAAACGATTGATAAGACATCGAATTATAATAATCATGATTTATTCATAAAAATCCTCCCTCTCTTACTCTTTCTCTCTTTTTAAAACAATTTTTTTTCTCATTAAACAAACAACATCTCATTGCATATAATCTCATAAAATCAATGGACATAATCGTCGTCAGGTACAAATTAAGAATCCCCTATCACAGACATGATTAAAGCTTGATTGCAGTGCTGGCTACTGTCAGGATACACCTTATCACCAGTCCACCGTGGAAGACTTGCTCATCACTGGCGAGCATCCTGAGCGGGCATCGCCGAATCACCACGACGAGCGGCTGGTGCACTCGTCGCAAACGATCAGTCAGTTGAGGAACCAGCGGCCTCCCGGCCGGGGCCCGTTTGTGGTTCACCAGGGGCGCCAGACCGAGGACGAGAGGGTCTCCGACGACGACTCGCAGCAAGAACTGGACACACTGGCGGGGCTCTGGGGCGGGGTGTAGACCGCCTGTTGCACTTGGGGCGATCCTTTGCCGATGACTGGGTTGCTCACCGGTCCCTCAAGCCGGCGCAGACAGCCGCCAAGGTGTCTCATGAGTTGGGCTCCTGCGGCTGGGTGCACTGTTGCCGCCACCGGGGTTGACAGGAAGGTGGACACCTCCTGGGCGCACTGGGTGAATCCATCCCGGAATCTGTCGGCGTACGTGTTCTCCGGGGTGAGGGTGAGTCTTCTGGCGGCGCGGAGGTTGTGCAGGTGTCTGACGGTGAGCTCGAGGATGTCGGCCTTCTCGAGTTTGGCGACGTTCTCACCCTCGGCCTGGAGGGCGGTGACCATGAGGTCCTTGAGCTCGTCGAGGCAGCGGTTGATCCTGGCCCGGCGTTTTCGTTCGAGCATCGGCTTCATGACCTTGCGGTACTGGTAGGTGCGGGACACCGGCTCTTCGTACTCCATGGTTGCCACTGTAGCGTAACTTGTGTGCGGGGCCATCACGTGTCACTTGGAACACAAATGTCAAACTGTTGCGACTGTCGCGCACTTTAAAAGCAAGGGTTGCTTGGGTTCGAGTTGGCTTGACTGAGCGTTCGCTCTGGATGCCGAGTCGATTCTGATGGCTGGTGGGGACTCGCTCGCTCTTATAAGCCGGCTCCCCACCGGCTGTGCAACCACCAGCCGGAGCGTATCGTGGGAAGCTCGCGGGCCGAAACGTTCCCACAGCGGCAGCGGCTGCTTCGGGCCTGCTGCACACTGCGCTCTCAGGTTTGTGTGGGGGAATTTCGAGCGACACACCTGCACTCGAGGATCGCCACCGAGGGGATCCAAGGTCTGTACAGCACACGCCACGATACGCCAGATACGCGACCAGCACGAGCAGGCCGTGCGCTCACACCGTCTCCCTCTCTCTCTCTTTCAAGCGCGCGCTCTCTTTCTCTCTTTTCCTTTAGAGCATCGTCACTGTATTCTTCGGCTTTTCTTTCTCTCTGCCCTTCTTTTTTTCTTCTTCCCCGGTCATTGAGCGCGAGGCATTACCGATTCACGGCCCATTTTACGCGCCATCCCTCTCCTTTCAAACTCTTTTTCCAATAGATATTTCCAAATGCTGCTGCTGGCTGTGGGAACGCGTGTTGCCTCTTGTTTTGACGATCATCGCGGTAAAGTGCGTGCTGCAACCGTTCCGCAGGTTGGAGCTGTTGACTTACCGATCTAGACTCGGTTTCGTTCAAATTAGTTTGTTTGCTAATGGAAAGTTACACATTTTTCAGACCCCTCTCCAGATCAGAAAATGAGAATTCATAGGGGAGAGAGAGTGTTGGTATTTAGTCTAATACTCGAGTATCAGATTTTTGATTTATGAGCTTACGAAGTTCTCACACTGTCCTTTATGGGGGGACTTTTAAAAATGTAACCGAGTTGTTGGGGACATATGTCAATTTGTAATTTATCGTTTTAGGGAAAGGCGCCGTTCTTTTTTTTTTTTTTCTTTTTTTTTTCTGAAACTCAAATTTTCTTGAATGTTTTGCGATAGTCACGCGGGATTTGTGAATTGAGCCTTTTTGTAAATGATGTCAATTTAATAACAGAATTTTTAATGCGCTCGATAATGCTGAACGATTAAAAACGGAATATTTTAATCGTTCAACATGATTTACACTTGAGCACGCGACTTTTTCGATAGCACAGACCGATATTCTTTTATTGCGCAGCATAGTGGTCGCAATCGACATGCAGACACTGATCCGGAGCCGATAAATTGCAACGGCTTGATCGATGTTCCACAATCATCTTCGAGCGAGACCTTTTTTCAGCCCGATTGCGTGCACATATAAATCAGAATGCAGCCAATTAAAAAATGAAACGTTTGTATTTTTCAATTAAAGTCGACAAGATGAGAATGAATGAGTCGAAAGTTGTAGAAAGTATATATATAGATGCGAGACGAAACGAGTCAATTTTCGTCGCTGAATCGGTGGAATTCGCAAAAGTAACTGGATGAACAGTTGGAGGAAAAAGGCCAGGCGTAGATGAATTAATAAATCAATTCTGCGGTTGGATAATATGTGCTGGAGCAGTGCCTTATAATTTGCCCTTTTTTGGGATGGAAATAAAAAGCCTGTCAAACTTGTCTAAAACAATCCAAACTGCGGGGCATATCCAGCTCGTATCATGCGGTTAACGAGCGTTTCGCGCGATCGGAAAAACGAGTTTCAGAAAATTCCTTTCGAGTCGATTATCATAATCGTGGCGCGAGAAAAAACCAGTCGTGATATCTCATATAAGAAAAGTGATATGTCAAAGAGCGTACGAGATAAGTGATTCTTATATATTTTTTTTCTTAAACACACGCGCGTGATCGCAAAGTAAACCCAAAAGTGTACACAAACCGAACGATCAGATGTCATTATATGTGCGTATGAAGGCGCAGGAAGCGACGAATAATCCGAGCTTCAAAAGCACGGGTGTCGTGTTATAAAGATACGATATTCGCTGATGCACTGTCGGGTATAAGTTACGACGCAATTGCTTTTCAACACACCAAGTCTTGGTTAAACAAACATTTCTGGTCGCACAGATATGTTGTTTCAACAAACGTTTTTTTTAATAAAAATAATTATTCACTTCATAATCTGCATGGCGTGAGAAGGTGCATCAATTTTTTCTGTTGATTTATTTTTATATTTCAAATGTGGGTTCGTGTAACAAAAGAAGTGGATTAGCGTTTTGAGAGTTGTTCAACCCAGCAGATTTTATCGCGTCTCGAAAAAATATATGTGTTGAAGCTCTTTTTTCTAGTTTGTAATAATAATAATTTATGGATACAGATCATTATCACTTAAGTTGATATATTGCAAACGATGATCTCAAATTAGGCTTGGGGGAAAACAAAGATGAACGTTTTTTTGTGACGATTTGAATTTTGGCCCGTCATTAAAAAATGGTATAAAACTAATGCGCCCAAGCGTGTGGAAGACATTTATATACTTCACGCCAACCATCTCGTGGCAGCATGAAACAGAAAAAGGTGCGCGTAGCCCTTTTCCTATCTCGCGTAATAAATTATTTTTGACTTCGCATATAAGAGAATTTAGGAGCGCGTGATTTAAGTGCGCGGTAATAAACGCGCGATGATAAATACGTGCCCAATTCTACGAGTTTTGGGAATAACTATTAAATCTTGAATTTCTTTATAGTTATACATGTGCTCCTTCTTTTATCTTTAATCATAAAATTCTCGACCCATAAATATAATAGAGGGGACGTAGTTCAAAATTATTTCACGGTAAAGTGGTGCATATTTTTTTTTTTTTTTTTTTTCAGAAAAATTTTGAATTTTGCTAAAATAGAGTGCAAATTTTCTCAGCTCTAAATCTAAATTTTGTGCAAAAATTGAGATCCTCAGGTCAGAAAAAGTTGATTTCTGAGTTCTAAAGACTGAGGCAACTTTTTTTCAGTTGATGAGCAGTTGTCGGATTTTGTTTGTCTCATTATTGAGTCGGAATTCCTTAGACTGCAAATTGCAATCTGATTCTCAAAAATGCGAGGCAAACATTCATAAATTAGCACTTGTAAAATATTCACGACTTATCATCGAACCGGGAACTTGGCCCTAACCGCTTATGCATCGTAATTCGCAGACAGCCCTTCAATTACATTGATTGGTCATTCGAAGAGCGGATGCGCGCACGCTGGCAACCCAACAAATCGAGCCTCGCCCGAGTCACATCCTACGTATTATTACACACACGCCACGGCATTGGTACTGTTCGTTCAGCTATTTAACCAGTTATTAACTTTTGTTTGCATTCGCTTCAAAATGTTATTTTCCGCCGAGTCGTGTAACTTACGCGCGCGATCATAATTAAAATTCGGTTACACGCTGCTTTACCTACCGCTATGCCGTAATTGCCGCGCGCCGGGGCTTTGCAACTCGCGTTAATTAATTTAATTGTATAAGGCAATAGACGTGTGCGCTGTGAGAGCGAGTTACAAGTTATCAGAGAGAGTCGAGGTTCCGTAATGAATTTCGACGCGGCAAGAACAACCGAAAGGGATGTGAAGTTTCGGCTGTCTCAATTATGCCGATTTATAAAGCCGTCGGATATCATCCGAGTATTTTGTTGACATCCTATTTAAAAACGTTTCGGCTGTACAACTGTCATCCACAACTGGCGGGGAAACGCCAATAAACTTCGTCGAGGGGACATGTGCTAAAATTTGTACGAACAAGATGTTAGGAACTATATTTGGGAGTCATTTTTTATTTCACTCAGCAAGTAATTAGTGGTTGAATCTGACAGGTTGGGACATTTTGTTCAGGCTGTCTCTTTAATTTATTTATTTTTTTTCATAAGATGAACTCCGATTTGTTTTTAGATTTTATAATTAACAATTTAATTTTAAATAAAAAAATTAACAACCGGGACAAATCAATCTGTACCTTCCATGAAGCTCATGAATCTCATTCTGTCATCGAAAATGATGTCTGCTCTTCGCACAAAAGCCGCCAAGTTTGTATATCTTACTTATTACCGTTCGCGAATTTAGAATAAATGTATCTTTGCCGGTACAACCTGTAAAATTTCGGCTCGTACATCGATCATCCTAAACAACAACGCACAGCTTAACGACCCGTCTTTTTCTCTCCGTTTTGCAGGCAACAATTAGCGTGTGGGCTCTTACGAGGTTGCATTCAAAACAATGAGCCGGTGGCGTCTAAAATTAGACCTCGACACAATTCCGGTCGTGCCGAAGCTCCATGTTACGAGCCAGCCATAAAAGTAACGCTCACGTGGACCGAAAATGAGATGCAGAATATAAGCATAATCGGCAGGGACAAACTCAGAGACAAACCTGTGTGCGCCACTGGGTCACGAACGGGCTTTTGTTATTGGCCATTGTCTCCAGGCGGGTGAACGGGGCAGTTCAGCAAGTCGCCGAGAAGTGGAAACAATTGAGGATGTGACGTGCAGGTGCTTATTGATGATAATCGACGTGCGACACGATCGCGACGGTTGCCGACCAAAAGCGACCGTCACCGATGCTAATTCCGAGCGCGCCGCCCGCTCGCACTCTTCCGCAAAGCGTTTCTTCATCTGTTGGATGTGTACCGGCGTCTCAGTCGCAAAGGCGAGATATCTCGTTTAGGCGCGCTTTTAGTTTCGTTTTGAGCGTCACAGTCAGTATTTAACTTTGTTTTCATTTGTTTTTAATTCCCATGATGGGAAAACATATTATTCTTTCAATTCAAATATCTTACGTTTTAAAGCGTTTTTGGTTTTGGATAATCAATAACATGACGCAATCGGTTTTCTCATGTCAGATTTTTCAAACATTCAAAGAACTCGAATTTCATCTTTCTTAAGATACTCTCAAGTAACTCTGAGGGATCAGTTCGTCGGCAAAAATGTTAGCCTCGGAGATTCCAAATTATGCAACTGCCAAAAAATTTCTCGCGGTGTATCATTTTCAATCTGCTTTGAAATTCGACACATTGCGAAACCCATTATGTCCAATAACCTTCTCACGTACAGCCTTACAATTCTAATTAGCACGTCCCTGCGGCTGGGTAACAAAATCCGCGATTCCATGGTACCCCGGGCCGACCTTGCAAACCGTCTTGGAGCCTTCTTTTTTATTCTTCCCGCGGCTTCCTCTCTTTCGTGGCTTCTCCTGTGCGATTATGTTCTTCGATCCGAAATTCCTGGGGTGTACTCGTTGGCTCGTGCTACCGAACGTGGGAATATTCTCAGGCTCGGTTCTGCCTCGGCGAGCGGGGCACGTGTGTACGCACGCAAATCGCCATGCGCGCATGAAAC
This sequence comes from Trissolcus japonicus, assembly GCA_030522925.1. Classification (NCBI taxonomy): domain Eukaryota; kingdom Metazoa; phylum Arthropoda; class Insecta; order Hymenoptera; family Scelionidae; genus Trissolcus; species Trissolcus japonicus. The sequence continues at coordinate 79,136 of JAPYZS010000154.1, read as the reverse complement.
CGTTGCGCACTCGACTGCGGTGGAGAGAAAGAGATAGAAAATGAGAGAGAAAAAAAATAAAAGTCAAGTGGAGAAACGCGATAAAAATGTGCAGACCAGCGAAAACACGGCCACCGGGAAGCGAGCGTTGTTCGCATGAAAAGTGCGTGACGACCGATTGCAAGAATTGGAAATGAGCCATCCCCCGTGCAGGAGACGCGCGCGATTCGTGATTTTATGGCGCAAACAAGTGCGTGTCTGCATTCTCAACGGCGACGTTGCGAATCGTGCGCTGCTTTGCCAATCGACTTTTTGGCGCTTATCGCAGTTGTTGCACTTTACATACCGTTACGCAACTCATATATTTATATCGGTAACCAGATTTCCATGTATTCAATATTTATTTTGCAAGAACAATTTTTTCCTGCAATTCAGAATGAGTCGTCAGTGAAGAAACGCCGAGACCATTTTCATTATATTCAGTTCTTTTTGAGGCTTTTGCACTTTTAGAATAAGAAACAACTTTTTTGGCTTCAAAATAAAAATGAAAACGATTTATGGACAGAGCGTAACGTCAACATATTTGTCGTATACCAATATAAGTGCAGAATAAGATATACAATCATCGGGATGAATTTATAACTCGATTATAACCAATTAAAATTGTCCACTTATTCATGTTGATTTCTGCATTTCCATTTTCAAGAAATCGATCGAGACATTGGCGCTCCTTGCGACTTATCTCCACGGTGATTCGTATAGATACAAAAATGACACGCATAATTTACCGACGAGTCTAATTTTCCATTTATTTTGCATACGCACATAGATTTATTCCCGATTGGTTTTGTGTTATTATTTTGCAAAAATTGTTCGCGACGATAAGATATTCGAAATGTGCGCCTTCGACGGCAAAAATGTAACGAGTTTTGCAAGATATTTTCAGAATATTCCCAGATAATTCAGCACGGGCTCGACTCTATAAATAATAATCGGTCGCTTTACGATTTGCGCTGATGAAGATTTTGCTGATCCGATTTTCAATCAACGATGGTAATTGATTTTTTGGAAAATTAACGAAATCTTCTATAATCCTATATATAGATTTAGTTTCTTCTCATGCGCTTTCATTGTCGCTACAATTTTAGTTGAGTATCCAGTTGATCTTTAATCTACCTTTATTTTTCGTATAAAAGTTGATGTCAACAATTTTATACGTCTCACATTTTTTTGATGCAACTTTTTTTAATTTTGCAACATGGAAAGTAAAATGCAATTATAATTTTGTGAATAACACCTAAGGCTGATGCAAGATTAATTACTTCATAAATTATATTCATCAACAAGATCAACCTCTCATTACTCAATTAGCATAACGAGTTATATATTGCATTATATACATTACAAGACGAGAGAAAGAGAAGCTTGATCTTACCAATTGTCCCAACGTGCGAGATGTTTATCGAGATCAATTGAGTTTTAATCATGAGGAATAACTTATTTTTTAAACTTTTGATTTATTATTCCTAATTGATACCACAAATGAATTATCGTGAAAAAAGTATAAAACACAATCTTCGGTTCGAGTTTTTTTATATACTTTGTTACAAACAAAAATACTGAACTCAAATTGGAAGATCAAGTTTTTCAATCTCTTAACAAATTTTCTTGGTTCTGTTCACTGACTGAATTATGTTCACTATTTATATTGAACATTCCTCAAATGCATTCATATTTAAATGTCACAAAAGAGCAAAATAATTGACGGTTCAAATTGACACGTTCTTGTGCACCCTTTATATCGGGCAGAAACATTTGATTGTTATGTATAAAAAGCTCAAGTTGTAATTTATGTGGAACTTTTTTCTGTGAGTTGCTCGAACAATGCCATCAGGAGCAGAAGAAAATTATCTTGGCTGTGTTCGAGGAAGCGTCTGCGGCGGTTCCGAAAAGATCGGCTGAAGAAAAGATATTTGGGTGTAAGGCGAATACGCGCGACGCTCGAATGCCGCGCGCGTTTTATCGCGTGAACTGTAAACACGCCGATGAATGCCTCGAGTCTTCTTTATGTCGGCCAGTGTAACCTTAGCGGCCACTGCGCGCATAATACGGGATCATTGTGAATGGCACGGGCCATATTGTTGGCTGCATCTCGGTCTCTGCGAAAGGCTTGCCCCCCAGGATTCTCGGTTACACCGTCCCCGAAATCACCCTTCGTCGCACGCGACGTTCTTCTTTATGCCTCACGTGTTCCACTTTTTGCTCTCCTTTTCTTATTCGACGTTTCTTGGTCCTTTTTGTCCTAAAAATTTTTTGCCGAACCTTTTTCAGATGCGTATCCCTTTTTAAAGATGATGATGCCTGCAGCAAAATCCTAGATGGTAAATAATTTTACATTTCACTTCCAAAAATAAACTTTCAATTGAAAATAATTTTTTCATGACCAGTTTCATCTTTATCTGGAAATGAAATTTATTACTTTTTTAATCTAGCCTAACTTTAACTGAAAAATTTATTTATATAGTTTCATTTTAATTCTTTTTAATTCTTATTACAATTCTTTTAAAAGAATGTTATTGAGAAGTAATAATAAATGAGACAAATAGTATTAAATTTGTTGTCTCGAGTTAATTGTAGTTTCATTTATATCTGACAAGTTGGAACACCTGCAGAAAAAAGGGCAAATTCTCGCATGTACGTCGCATAGTCCATTTCTCTGACTCGGCAGATTAACACCGAGAAAATTGCAGCCATAAGTCAATCCCGCATCGAGCGAAACGGCCGTAGCTTACGTAAAACCAACACTTTTTACAGCTCAATCTGAGGCCCAGAGTGAAAGTTCGAGATGATACGTTGATGACTTATGCTCTTTGTGTGCGACTGGTGCGTAACAGTTGGTCCTCGTCGCACAGAAACGGATAATTTCAGTGCAAAATAAAGTCCAATTCACGGGGCGATATACACACACACACAGATCCTCACCTCTGCTTTCTCAATGTTTTCAACCTCTTGTTGCGCGTATCCAACCAAATCTCTTTTCAGCTTATAAATTACTTGTCGCTGTAATTGAAAAGTTCTGCGACCCGAAAGAGGTTGGGCACTTACGAGGAAATAAGAAAGGAGATACAAAAAAAATTTGCATCGAGTTAAAAAATGGAAATCAATTGCTTTTTTAAGCGAACACTGGGAAATGATTGTTTATGTCGTTTTAATAAAGACTCATTTTTTGGCTCGGATGAGTTTTAGTTATACGGCGAACGGGGAGAAAAGAGAATAAAAAAAAGGATATAAGAGAGCCTCTAATTAGAGTCGGGAAGGGTCCGATGGCAAACGAGAGGCTTGTTTAGGCCACTGAAAGATGAATTAGGATCTAACACCTGGGACTGTCTCGTCGCCGAAAATGACCGGCCACTTCGACAGAATCCAATCGAGCATCAAATCGCCCTGCGCAATAATCTCTCGCAATGTTCGTATAATGAATCAATATCCCAACGAGACCGCATGATTAACTGTTCGCCTTGAATTATTCAAAGACGCTCATGAGTCATTCATTATTTTTGGCTCGCGTGCAACCATCAGTGGCCCGGTATCAACGCCATCTAAAATACATAATTAAAAGGAATTAATCTAAGCGACGACATTTTGTCCCTTATCAATTTCTTTTCATAATGTTAACTTCACTGTTTTTCAAATAATAATATAGTTATTTTTGATTTTCAAGAAAAAGTTTTGTTCATATTAGATATATATTTTTGTTAAATAAAATTTATGTTAACGTTGATCCATTGGTATGGCAAGTATAACGTGAGAAATAAAAAATGCCACTGATGCCATTGGAAGTTCAAAAAAAAGACGATTTCCAGAAGGGATATAATAAAAGAGAAGGCCGATCTGGAGCAGGTGTCGAAAATGCAACATCATATAGCAACACGCTGGACACAATAAAAATATTGTAATCCCAAGTTTTTTCCCACACGATTTCGTACCTGACCAGGTCCGAGATAAGTGTGTCGCTCGAAATTGACTCTTTTGGGCGAATCAATCAAAATCTCATTTTCAGCCGATGGACATTGCTATATAAGATGGATCGCCGGCGAGTGTTAGTCAACAAGCCCGACTTTTATTTAATCAAAATTGAAATGCAATCAAAAAAGAAATAAAAAACAACGTGCCAGTTAATTTGGACGATGAATCATGCGAAAAACCTTTAATCAATCGATTTCGTGGATTTAGATGAAAAAAAATGAAAGTGTTAAAACAAATTCGGCAGAAAAGTTCTCCGGCCTTTTTTTATCGACCAACTTCCTACTGATTTTTTAATCAGAAAAAAAAATCAATCAAATTCAATTAACAAATCAAGTCGAGTCATCGTCAGATCATAAATCAGCTAAACCACTTAACCCTGTTTAAGTTCTGAAGCGAAATCCGCGCTCACACCCTCCCGGTTGATTTTCGTCTGTCGTTCCCGCCTGAAAATTGGTGCCCGCTTATGCTTTGTGTCTTTTGATGGGCGAAGACGCGTGTTTTTCGTGCGTCTTATTCTTTTCGGGGTTGTGTCGTGGGGCACAGGTGGTGCGCGTCGTGGGAAAGTCCCGAGCGGAGTCTTCCCGTGCGCGTTTTTGCCACCCTGAATCGCATCGTTTCGACGGGTGTCGGTAAATAGGCGCTCCCTTTTCTTATAGTCTCGTCTTGATGCTCGCACACGAATAAAAATCGTGCCCGACGCACAATGCAGCACAATGTCCTCGAGCCATTCGTGTGCTGTTCGTGTGCTGGCCTCGAGCCACTTTTTCACCCCGAATATCTTTTCCCCGAAGAGTTATTGCGGCTGCGTGATGACACACAGATTCAAATGCAAGGTCAATTTTGAATGACCAGGGGGCGAGTGTTGCGGTACGTTTCCTTGTATTTGATTTGACAAAAAGACTTTTCTTCCGGCACTGACCGCTTTCAGGAGGCTAACCGTCACGATTTTAGTTGGGGTTTCTCGGTCGTCAGGGGGTGCTATTGAAAATTCATAATAGCTGGATTAAGCAAGTAGAATGGTCCTTGTATAATTAAGCGCACAGATCTGAGCTTGATCTGGAAAATTTCGAGGAATTTATTATATAGTTCAGTCATTTCAAATAATTTCATTTCATTTAAATTAATTACTTGTTTCATGTATAAAGTCAAATTAGAAGAATTATTTTGTAAATTAAAAATCGTGTTTACAATTTATATGCTGAGAGGTTCGAGTCACAGGTGTTCAAACGTTCTCAAGCCCTTATGATTATTCTGACCTGGTTTATACATGTAACCACACCCAAAAATTTAATCTCTTCTATAATTTCACTTCAATCTATTAAAATCATTTTTTCCTTTCAGTTATGAATTTATATCCTCATTTGTCTCATTTAATTAAAAATTCTTCACTTATTTGTTTTACACTCGTCAATGTTGACAGAAGTATTGAGCCCACATCAACCCATGATGGAATGTTGCCATTTTAATTTATGGGACACAAGAAACTGTCAGCGTAAAACCATCAATTTTCAATTAGCAAATTTTTTTGTCCACAGTGAAATAATTTCTGAGAAAAAATTTGGCGATAAATTTGTTAAGATAATTATTGTGTGTGGAATACGAGTATCCGTTTGGCATGCAAGAGAGGCAATGCTATTCGACAACCATCTCGAATGCAAATGCAAAGAACGTAAATGACGATTCGAATAACAACTCGCGTGGCACATAACGGTGAGTCTGAAATTCGCCTCATTGAAGACCATATACTTGCACCAAAGGAATCAGGTTCGCGCTTCTGCCTCGGAAGGAAGATAACAGTTGGTCCCGTTGCAAGATAACCCGGCTAAATTACAGGCACGTACGATGGTTGCGGCCATCGAAATGCGGCCTTTCATTAAAGCAGCGACCATGGTCGTTTGCGAGCGAATTGCGCGTGCACAGTTTTCTTTTTTCGGTATATACACCCCGGACGTCAGCGTGCTTCCAAAATAATGCTCCCGCAGATAAGCGTAACCGACAATTTCGCCTCGATTCCGCATATCAGTCGGATAAAGTCTGGCCGCTTATTGGTACGATTTTTTCAATCACGAAAAAGTATTATTGTGGTTCGTATACGGTTCGTATATAAAGAGGGTAAGAAAAAGTTTTTTAAAAACGGAGTGTAATGACGAGGAGAACTTTCTCGATAAGATCGGCCGAGTTGAGTGAATTAAATTGCACCGATTTTTTTGGCGCAACAATTCGATCGGTTTGTATGTATTAATTACGAGCGTTTGTAATCATTTTAAATTGCATTGAAATCCGGGGCCCGAGAGTTTTGAACGGCCGGTGTTCCTTAATAATTTTGTGAAAGCGACTCATAAAAGATTTTTTTCCGATGGTATCAATAAACTTTGAGTCTGTGTACTTTACTGATTACGTTGATTTCTATTCTGGAATTTTGTGAAATTTTGGTGAAATATCTTTTTTAATCAAAATTTCTTTCGAAAAAATAATATTGTTCCAATCTGTTTTGTGCTCCTCGTTTGATTTCAGTTTTTTCTTTCAACATTCAAATTGTTCATAAATATGAATCAATTTCATGTATAAATTTAGATAATAATTTTAAATGGGTAGTTTCAAATCGTTGCGATAGAACGAGCGAACAAACTTGAATTGAAAAAGAAGACTTCGACATCTATCTAAGTTTGTTACGAACAGTTTCCGTATTATTGTTTGATATCGATTCCATTTAGTATCAATTTATTTGCTGCTGTGGCAATCAAGTTATAGTAAATTACAGATTATAGATTGAATATTCCAAATTTATCCTGCGCATTATCTGGTTGCATTTGATATTCGTATTAAACTGGGCTCAAAACCGGATCCAGGCTTATTATCAGGTTTGTGTACAACAAAATATCATAACAGCTTGGAAATGGTCATTATCGTTAGAGTGCATACAGTGCGTATAGTAATCTGAGAACTTTTAGAGCTGATTTGTATTTGTACAAGTTTCTCAGATGAAAAATTATTGGTCATTTTGCTAATCTGATGATGACACTTCTTGATCTAAAAGAAGCAGACCTTAACCTTTCACTAGTTTACAATGTTCATTCTGTTTTATTTGTCACGGCTTTTAAATTTGTTAACAAAATATTTATCTTTTTATATATAAATTAAACATATCATATTATCAAATATTAATTTACTCTCGCATCAGCAGGAAATCGGCGAGTAAGAGATATTTTATCGCGCAATCTTGCCAGTTGAAAACACAGGGCGACAGTCACGCTGCCTCTGTATGCTTCGCAGCTACTCTCTTTTGTCAATCGCACACTCACCGTTGAATTCGAAATGCAAAGCGCGACACGTCCTCCAACGACCTCGGGAAACGGCACATGCCTTCACACCGCAAGTTCCCATAGACATCACTGTCATTGTCTCTCTTGCATCATTACCATGTCCAACACTTCAAACCTTAAATTCCTTTCCTCCAAAAATTTGTTTCCATAAAAACTTATTTCTTTGTGTCCAATATTTTATGGTAAAAAAAAAGTAACGTATAATCTCTGTATAAAATGTTAGTTTTGCCAAAGAAATATCGGTTACTACGGTTGTTACCAGAGTAATTTCTTTATAATTTTAAATGCTAAGTTTTGTTTTATTTAAAAGATAAAAGAATCCGAAATCTATTTATATTTCAATTAACATGTGGCTTTGAGTTTTGCATGCAGAGTGTCACACTAATATTCTCCGACTTTGGTTATCTTGTACGACAAAACAATTACTGCCCCTCCGCCTGGCAAGGAAATAGCGATCCGTCGTCGACACAATGCCAGAATGTTCATGAGCCGGTAACAAGACTTCATAAGAAAAAAAGCGACGATAAAAAACACTTGTGGATTGACATCTAATGTGTCCATTCGTCACTTGGCTCATAACTTATTAACGCCCGCCACGAACTACGACCGGAAACTTCGAGCATTGTTCGACATTTGTCGACTCGTGTCTTCCATGCGTGTTTTTCGTACCAAGTGTGCCGCGCCGAAAAAGAATCCGCAGGGTGAAAGAACATTGTGAGAGAAGTTTAATTAATCACTTTTTTTTCGCTTAAATATAGCAATCGAATGAACACGGGAAGAAGCGAGCATCGTGTGGCTACGAAGTTAATCCTCATCGATTACTCTTTACTTTCGGTTGAAAAACTTTCACCAGCATGTGCAATGATTGTGTCATGAAATTGACGAGGGATTGATTTTAAATTCTGGAATTACAGTCGAACATGAAATTGATATAAAAGTGCTCTGCAATTTTATTAATAAATAATCTTATCCACATGTCCGACGTTTGGGCTTAAGTATAAAAAGTGATCAGATATATCTATAGATACATCATTAAAAATATATATAATATATAATTCGCTTGGTTCATCGGACCGGAGAAAGAAATTTTTATCGGTACATGTTAACGAAAATTTGATATGCAAGAGCCAACCGTCGGCGCGCTTTACACTCAAATAGCTTGGCTGAATTATCGGTGCAAGAATTTTTTGTGTTGTGCTCAATTAATCCGCAAGAAGCCCAAACGGGGCGAAAAAACAGCGAGACGATATTCTGAACGCCGAGCGGCAAATACATACTGTGGGAAGACGGAGCACCATGAATAAAGCTTGCTTTCCGGTACAATGTAAAAAGCTGTTAGGACATGCAGAAAATACTGTTGATTTAGTGTCAAGGTGGTCACCTAATTGAAATAAAAGCCCCTGCAATTGTTTGTAAATCTCGCCACACGAGATTTTAAATTTGAAAAAATTCTTTGTAATTTTTTAAGTCAGGAGAACTTTTTAAATGTGTTTTTTATTGGGTAAATGAATAATTATAAGATTTGGAGGAATTTGGTGAGTTTTGCAAAAAAAAAAACCAAATATATTCTAAATGTATAATTTTTTCCATTTTAAAGACCCGTTATAAAGGAAAAGGTTACAAACACACCTTATTCTTTAAAAACGAGAAACATTATAATTTTAGCAGCAAAAAATGTTACAGTAGTTGTAACGTTTATCAACGTAAATTAAAAAGTTTGATTGCATAGCACGACACCGAAACTCTCGCTGTAATTACACTTTTTTGAGAGGAGCCAAATGGCCCTTGTCGCTTTGGTCTGACCATGCTAATGATCGTGTACACTTCGTCGATGATTCCGCGAATCGCAGTAATTATAGCTCACTTGATTAGCATTTCATTTCAACCGGATGATTTTTATGCGTAGGATCTTAAGTTCTCTGAACTGTTTTTTTTTATACGAAACAAAAATAAAACAACAAAAATACTCATTATATGAAAAATAATGTAATAATAATATATAGCAAAATAAGAAATTTAACTTGACTGATGTTTTTCTTTATAGAAAATTATTTTGTCTAAAAAATTAATATGTTTTGTTAATTTAAAATTTACATCGATATCGAATTCAAGTAAAGGTTAATTCCCATTGACGTTGAATATGCAAGACGCATTCCACAAAGTCAGATGTCCAGATGTTTTTCTGCGGTCAACAAAATTTCATTTTCGCCGTCACACTTCAATTATTTCATATTTAATTCATCGACGCACAAATTTTGTAACGAGTATTCACATCATGCGGTGTACAAGATTCTCTGGACTTCGGACGATAAAAAGGCCTTACTGCAATATGCAATTTTAATTAAGTTACTGTCGACGTCAATCGGTCGGCACGCGAGCTGAAAACATTATGAGCACTACGACACTCACGGCTTGGTGACATTCTTTTTCGGTTTTTCCAAATCGATGAAACGGCGTGCGACTGAAATTTTGACATTTCTTGCCTCATTTGGTGTTTTGTACACTGTTGCACGTTGCCTGGTAATCTCTTTATGAAAGTTGACGTGCAACGTTACGAATTTCAAATTTGCAAATTTGTATTCCACTTTTTTGCAAAATTTCTTTCAATTTATATACATATTTACTTTGAATGATGATCCGATACGAATTCAAATATCATTCATCTTTCTTTACATAATTTATACATTCGCAGTTATAATTGTCGTGTTTCTCAATCAGTAACAAGAGGAAAAATAAATCAAAGCCAATCGGAGAAATGCGCCCAATAAAAATGGCAGCTTATAAATCACGTAGAAGGAAATTGCGAGAGCTGTAATATAGCTCGCGCGGCGTATCGCAATGGCGATCTTGTTTTCTTTCAAACGTATTCAAGGTACTGCACTCGTGGTACAATAAAAATAAACTGTCACTTCCGTGACGAGCTCACGTGTGTCGTGATGCGAGTGCTTGTTAGTAGCGGCTCGGTCTTTCTAATCGTGTGCGAGTGCCGACATTGTAGAGTAGGGCCCTCTCTAGATACTCGTTGTTTTTTCGTGCTCCAAAGACGGCTCTTCGTGAGCATTTTTCCAATACCGAGAAACAGAACATCCGCGATACCGACTTGAAAACGGACGCGCGTGTAAGGATGAGTAAACTGTATTAAGTTACATTATATACTTATAGGTACATACGTATAGCGACGGCCTATCCAACTCTATTACCAGAGAAAATTACTACTATCGCCCGACACGCCATCAGCAACCAGTCCTACAAGTTTTGTTCCTTATCATCGCCCCTCACAATACCAAATTATGCGCGCTCGCGAATGTTCCCTCCTTGGTATAAGTGTATTACTTAAATCATATATCTATTAGGTTTCAGGTGCCACCAACCAACCGACTTCTGCATTGATTTTTTTCATGTTCATATAATTTTTATAACTGCACTAAAACAACTATAAAAACATTTTCACTTATAAAAAATTCACTTGACTTTTAAAAGCAATTAGATTGAAAACTTTTTTTCAGCAAAAAAAAAACATTTTTTAATTAAAGAACTTTATTTTACATTAATTTTCTTAAGTCAGAGAGTCGATGTTTGAATCGAAATAAGTTGTTGTAACAAATAAACAAACAAATAAAATTCACTAAGATTTGGACAAACCAAAAAAGTCTTGAGAAGAATATTGTGCAACATATTTTTATTGTACAATTTGAATTGATTGCGAAAATTAAATTCCATTTAGTTATCAACTACAAGAAAACAAGTTTTCAATCAAACAAAACTATACTCGACTTAAAAAGTATACACGTTCTGTATAACAAGTGCGCGCTGATTAGCAGCTCTCGGCTTCCGTTCCCCGGCTCTATTCTCAAATGAACCGAGAGTTATCACAATAGCCGGCTATTACCCGCACACGAACCTCGGCTCTGCGTATGTACGTCAGTTCAAATCGCCCTACGTCAGTTCAAACTGATATTTAGTTTGAAACGCACATACGAACTGGTACTACCGTTTATGTAATAACGCTTGTGGCATCACAAGGCGAGAATACAGGTGCCTTATTCGTTCAGCGCTAAATTGACTCGCGGCAGGTTCCACAAGCGTGCTTCTCAGAAGCCAAAGAAGTGAAGCTTTTCTGAAGCGGCAGTTAACGCAATCATCTAATTTCAACTTGTAGAATTTTGTTTCTTTTTTTTTTTCTCCCTTCACGGAGAAAAAAAATTATCTCAAGTGCTATTATGAGGCAAATTAAGCGAATCGTGTGACTGGAATTCCAAGTGCGACCGAAAAGTTGTTGATGTTATTCGACTTCCGGATGCCGCCGAATTCGTCGGCTGATGATGTGTCAACGGAATCCGCCGGAGAGAGTGATTAAGGGTTTTGATGTCTTCACAGGGGATTAATGTACTTTGCTATCTCTCTTTCATTAAACTGGGATCGAGTTTAAATGATGGTTCGATAAAAAAAAAGTATTATAAAAAATGAATGAAAAATGTTGACATTATTCTTGTACTATATTCTTGAGATGGAAAAATAAGTTTTAGTTTGAATTTGGATACGGTTTTAATATTAATAAAAATTTCTTATTGCAGTGAAGAAAATGAAGCGGAAGGAGAGACGGCAAAAAAGAGGTGTGCCTTAATTGAAAAGACGATTGTTGTTGGCAGCAATAACGGGATCCCATTTATCTCTTTAAAATTCGCTACAACTAGGTCACGTTCACCAAACTCCCTTATTATTGCACTCGCCGAACAAAAAACTCTAATTACCCTAACTACAACTGTTCAAACCCCGTCATTTGGATGTACTTACAGTAAAACATCCAATCAGATTTTGCAAATCTGAAACGAAATATTATTGTCTTCTATCGAACAACCCTCTGAACTCAACAACATTATATCCTATATTTTTTATAAAATCTTTTAACAAATTATAATTTTAAAATAAAACTATTATGATCAATGGAATAAAATAACAAAACATTCTTTTCCTTTTTGACAATCTCAATGAACTGGATGGAAACTTTTTATTTTTACAAATTGTGACAGCAAAAAAAGCTTTCTTTAAGAAAGTTTATCTTGTTCAAGCAAGATTTCCGTTTGCAATGGGGATAGTATATCCACACATGATTCAAGTAATAAATTGCAATTCAAAATATTTTGACCCAATTAAGCTTCAAAGTTCGACCCAAACTCATCATCAGTAATCTGTTTGACATTCTACTTTCGTAAGATTTCCGAGGGGCCCGATATCAAAACCAAACACGTGACGGTGTTTGAGTACCTATATGTATGACAAGGTAGCAGAGTTGAGGTCGTGACGTCACGTCCGGCGCGAGGGCTCCGAGTGTGGGAATCAGCGGCAGGTGCGCGTCCGAGAGTCAGATCATTCGAGCGCGGCAGAAGGACGGGGGGGGGGGGCGACAACGGGGGGCGCGAGATCCCGAGAAAGAGGTCGCCCCCAAAGGGAGGGGCATTCGCACGACAGATTGGCCAGCCGATTGTATGCCCGGAAGGGGAATAAAGCCACGCTTTGCGCGCAAGCCTGGCGTATGACGCGCACGCTTTTGCAGCGCGCGACGCTACAACAATTTCAATAGCATTACGTGTGCTATGCGTGCCTCTATACAAGGACCCCGTGCAGCGATGTTTCATTAGGCTAATTAGCAAACAGGATGGTGGAATTTTGAGTTTATAAGGATGTTCTCAAACTCTGATTAATATCATTTCATTGTTTAAACATTTTTTAAAATAAATTTTCCAAATTCAGATTCTATATTCATAACTATAATTCAAATTAAACATTCGTGAAATTTATAATATTGATATGTAGTAACAATTTAATATAAAAGAATTTTATTATATCAATGAAATTTTTTAGTAACATTTTAGTAACAAGTTTTTTTTTAAGTTACAAGTTACAGGGGCACTTTGGGTTATTGTGACTGGTGAGGTAAATGTTACAGTATTGAAAATACGTTTACAAAATAATTTTTAATTAGATTTGATAAAAGTTCCTCAATAAATCACTATAGTGTACATTGTAACTATTTTATAAATATTTTATAAATGCATGTATGTATTGATTTGAACTCTTATAATGAAATCACATTTCCATATTTTTGTTTTGAATTTTGAATTTACTTATCATTTTCATTCCCACGAAAGTTTGTTACAATTATATTGAAATCAAAACCGGCAAATATGTCTAAACATCACACCGGCATAAATAACAAGCGTGTCCGATGATAATAATTTATTCGTCATTTTTATTTCCCACATCGGCAATTTAATTTGCTTCAATTATCTTCGTACATTCAACCCTATCTCTCAAATGATCTCAATCAATGCAAATAAATAACAAACTAAACTTCCTAAGCGCAAATAAGACAATCAGAAACACGTTTGTCGGAGACAAAACCGGTGGGAATAAATAAAGCCGGCGGAGATCGAGCCAACGATTTGCTGTGCATTTCTCATTCGCACTTTCTCTATTGAAACATCACTTTTTGGATTAATAAAACACGCGCTTGAGAGAAATAAATCTTAATTGACAACGTTACTCGCACGTTGTCCGACATTAACATTAATTTCCATAAACAAACGTGCACGATTGACAATCGTCCGGACGCGTCCGGGGATTATATGCTTTAACGTGTCAGCTCCGTAAAGGTATACACACATGAAATCGGCAAAAAGTCGCGAGAGCGCGGAGGCTGCTGAGGTGCGAACGGGAATCGCGCGCGATCAGATTGCCTCGTGTGATTTATATGGAAATTGTACCTTGTATAACTCGGCAACTTTTCGTGCGACTATCTTGATGTCTGCCCGCTTCTCCTAAAGGCAACACGTTGGCGTGTGCAACCAATGCTCATTTTATTGAGAAATCGTTCCTCATTTATCTTTTTTGTTTATAATTTCACTTATAGTACATACATTATTTTCCTTTTTTTTTAAATTAAAATTATTGAATCAAAGGATGTTTCAGATTTTCATTTTGTAACATCATGTTTTCTTTTTTTTTTCTTCGCAAAAAGGGATCGCTTCTGTTCGTTTCGTGGAAGAACTTGCACTTTCACCAGATTCCAAATCCAACCATCAATCTTGGTCGAAATTGTCGCAAAAAACGATAGAAAAGATTGCACTGGTTGCAGGCTGCAAATCGTACGCACATTAAAGTATAAATTGCATGCACGCTAAAAATGAGCTGTTTTACTCATTAAGTTTTTCACGGAACGTACTTGCCTCTCAAGGTAACATTTTTGCACGAATGTGCGCCGGCTAAATAACAGAAATCGTGCGATCGTTTTCGCGCCGATCGCGAATAACGTGCATCAAACAAATTGCTATGCTCGCGAGACCGCAATTTAATATTCAAAAAAGGTGTCGCGATTTGTTGACCTTCTCGGTGTGATGGACTGCATAAAAAACTGTCCAGTTCTTTTTTGCTCATCATTTTTTCTTCCAAAGTTGGATAGCAGTTTTTGTGTGTTCCACCATTGTGGATATGACACAATGCAGAGATCTGTGCGTATCAGTACGCAGATTATTTCGGAGACCAAAATTTGCATCGCAGCATGACTGCACGCAGGTTGCTCGCGTGACAATTTTAGCTTTGTTCGCGGCATTTAATGGTCGTGGAAATTTTGACTTTGCGTGCGCTCCTTTTTTTAGGGTTGAAAGGTGCTGAGTTTGTCGTCGATTTTTTGCCAGGTAGAATTTTAGCTTCTGAATGTTTTTCAACGGAAACGCGTATGCATTCTTTTTTCTTTTTGCGAAGACAGTTTAAAAGTTCGGAGAAAGTATGCAAAATGAGAGGGTTTTTGCTGTTTCGCCGAAACGATTTTTTACATTCAAGTTCGAAAAATCAGAGCCAAAAAATGGCCAAGTCGGTTGAAAGACTTCTTTGAATCTCATACACTATTTTAACGAAAAATTGACCGCGAAGTAATGTGTATGCATACTGAAAACACGAATTGCATTCGGTGGAGTGAAAAAAAAAAACAAAAAAAAAAAAGAAAAAAAAACGTTAGAGAAAAAAATTGTGAAAAAAGTAATTAGGGGAAGGGGAGTGTATATAGATTTGCAGTAGGAGAAGGTACTGCGGTTGGCTATTACTGGCGATCCAATTACAGTTCGCTTCAATTACTAAGTATTGAGCCGAGGGCCAGAGTAAGAGAGGGCTGGCGGACGCGCGTGAGCTTGCACACGAGCTATACAATCGTAATCGTATATATGAGAGATTACATGCATGCTGGTACCTGATATATGTGCGTCCGTCAAAAGGCGTTGCCGTGTGCGCGAGCTGTGCGATCTCGTCTTGCCTGCAACCAGAAAACGAAAGTTTCATTTGATGCGGTCCCTGTAATCCGGCTTTATGGCACTTGCGTGCGTTCATTATCACATGCAAATGCAACGTATTCGCCGCAGTGATTGGTCGCGGTCAACGGCCAGAGCAGATTTGGCTAAAAAATGCAAATTTCATTTTATTATTCTGTTTCAAAAGTATTTTTGCATTATAAACTAGCCTTACTGTTTAAGTTCTTTTGCATGTTGATTTTTAATGTAAAAGTACATAAATATAAATATTTATAATAATTTGTTTTAATTTCTTTTTGCAGAGCAAAATATTTTCTTCTCAATAACAGGATGACAAAAAAAACAGTCATAAAAGTTAACAGATGTAACGACCAAAAATTGGTGCACATCGATTCGTCAATGATGAAGTCAGAGTAAGTGTTATTACAACTAATCATGCAACATTTTGGATCGAATAAGATGCAATTTCGAAGAATCGATGCATGGTTTATGAGAATTTCATTTTCGAAGGGCTCTTGATTGAGGGATAGTATGTACATGTGTTTTTATGTGAAAATCGCGAAGATACTGACACGAAACAAATGTCAAAAATTAGCTGAAAAATGATCTTTATCCGATTGGAACGAAATAAAGAAAAAAAATTGCAGCATCGAAAGAATAATGAAAACAGAGACGCTAACGAGTTTTGGTGCGCGAAGGTGTAATTGAGGGCGCTGGATGGTTCGGAGCGCGTACACACGTAAACGTCTCTGATCATTAGCCGTCAGCTGGCAGTCTGCAATCACACACTCGTTATATTTCGTTCAATCTCCTGACATTCTCTCGCACGCCGCTGCGAGGCACTTTTTCCATTGCGGGCAAAACTACCCGCAATTACGAAACACTCAGACTCGCGGTGGACGATGAAAAAGTGCGATATATAAGGAGCAATAGCGACGATCCGTATAGCTTGGGTTTACGTGCCTGAAGAGAGCAGCCAAGAAAAGTAGGGGCGCACAAAAAGACGCATATTGGGCTAATAAACAGTCGTAAGTACACGATGAGTGAATGACGACGAGAACAGCGCCGTAAAAATACACCCGTGCGTAACAATTACGAGACGCTTTTTGTGCGCATTTAATGCCACTTCTTTTTGCACGTTTACAGCTCTCTACTGCTGTCTGATGCGGTAAATAATTGATGCGAGGTGTGTGCGGAAGGATAGGAAAAAGTATACGTCCTGTTTTGTATGTAAATTGATTGAAACCCATTATGCTTTCATATTTCACATGAAAAGTGTATACCTGATGAATTACCGAAGCGATAAAAAGTGGTTTCGTGTACAAGGTTCACGATGAATGGAAGCGTGAGTTACAATTTTTTACTTCTTAGCAATTGTTGTAATCTCATTCAAGAATTCCATGCCTGAAATCCTCAAATTTTAAATAAATCGTTCATTTTTAAAATAAATTTTTCAAAACCTTTTTTTATTATTAAATTTATTTAATATTTTTTTTTTTTGAAAATAAAAACGAAAATATTTGTTATTGCATTCACTGAAAAAATGTGAAAAAATACAAATCATTGAATTATTTTGTTCAAGCGTGTCTAAAATAACTTAATTATTTTTAATTCACGCGGTCACGTAAATGTCTTGCTAATAGTACACTCAGAGAAAAAATTCATTCAACCGATTAAATTTTAGTCTTAACAAAATTTAAATAAATTTTTATCTGAGTGTAAAAAAATACGCTGATTGTAAGCGATATTAATTTATTTTTATTAGGCATAATATCATTTTTATTACCTTTTAAATATTATAGGCATACGTGGTTGTATGCCTCGATCTATTTTTTTCACTATGAATTAAACAAATTAAGTACAAAAAATAAATAAACTACTTACATTAATTAACACTTAATGAATGATAAAATAAAAATTATTCAAATTAAATAAAAAATGCGAGCTTAAATTGAACTGTGTAAAAAAACGAGGTGATAAACGGTCTGCAAGCTCTGCGAGTCAACGTTTGATCAGACGCAAAGCATTGGCGAGCTCCGTTGGTGCTGTTCGCCGGATCGGACGTCGCGACGCCCGCGCTTTTTCGACGCTACTGCCGAAAGCGTCGCCGCTTGCAAGAGCTTTAAGCTTTTGTCGGCTGATGTTCGCCTGTTGCCGGGGGCTGCGCGCAAGCAACCGCCGGGTGCTTTGTCTTATCGAAAGCTCCCTCGGCCGGCCTCTTCCCTATGCGAAGAACCAATTACCATGACAGTGGCGACCAAAGAGCCGCGTCTTACCAAGACCTTTGGTATATCATCAGTCCGCCGTCGGAAACGCGCTCGAGCTTTTTTTTTCGCACCCATCGCTCCAGGCTTTGTCAATACCCCGCGCAGCCGAATCGACCTCAATACTCGAAAATAATCGACAACGCGAACGTCACGATATTTTATTATTGGCCGGGCGCGCGCATACATCGGCCCAGCATGCTGTCCTGATCGGGAATCGCGATACCTACCGGCCGACGCCCCTAATTAAACTAAAAAAAATTATTCCGATCACTTTCTGAACATATCATTTTTTGGGTTAATGAAAGGCGTAGATGCCGGAAAGGGAAAAGTGAGCAATTGATGAGTTGACATGTAATTTGAGCCGCAGTTAATATATAAGAGAGAAAAGAGAAGGGATCATTTGAAATTCAAATTTCGAGCCTCGCGAATTCGTTTATTTTCACTTTTTTATAATTTAATTTGCACTGCAATTTTAGCATACAAATTGTTGCTAATAGATTCACGATAAATCGTCTTAGGAAACATTATTGTAAAACATTGTCACAACGAAAAAGATTTTTCAAGTCAACATTATAATTTTCATTTTAACGTTAACATTTAACATTTTATTTTACAATGTCAATATTTTTCAATGAGCGAAAAATCATTTTAGAAGCCATGATATACTGAAACTGTGAACCTTTAAACAAATGGCAAAAAGATGAAAAACCAATCGCAAAGGATGCGTGTACAGCTTTTTTCTAAAACTTATTTTTTAAGACTAAAAATATTGCACCAGCCCTACGTCCATAGCCTGTTAAAAGGTCGTTAAAAGTTTACATAACAATGCAAGAAAAGCCTCCCTTCACCGCTCGCGAGTTGTAATTACAAGCGAGCTTATATATAATGACAGGCCTAATCCCTATCCACAATCGCAAGTACCCCGGGCCTAACTCAAAAAAAGATTTTTAAAAAGTTGCTCCTTTTGCACTGTTGGGCGTGTTGCAACGATGTAATATTTTACATCGCGTTGAAAATACAAATTTATGAATTTTGTTTAAAATATCAGAGCAGTATAAGCGAGTAAAAAGATTTTTCAAAGTCTTGGTTTTTTTGCAGCCCTGCGCGCGCGTTACAACGCCCTTTTACAACGATCGAAGGGCTTGTCCTAGTTTCGCTCCAGCCAGGATTCGCGGGCGAGCTATAGGTTCGCCTGGATGGAACGACTTCTAGACCGAGTGCGCGCGTCCTAATCGCAAACGCGAGAGCGTTGCAATTATGCTGTGTCGTCACTCTGATAGTTACAGCCCTGACGGAGAGTGGGGGATGCACATCGAGCCGAGCGACGTCCAGCGTCGCGTGATAGGCGCCTGGTGCGGCGTCAGGGTGTCTTTCGACCTGGAAGCCCGATTCGCACAGGTGTGGCCTTCCGTTGCCAAACCGCATCGACAGGAGCGCGCCACGTCGTCGACGACGATTTCGACGGAAAACTGCCCACCTGTCGCTCAAAGCTTGTCGCGGCTCGGCTGCTGCGAGGCTTGCAAACAGGAGAGCAGAGATGCTGTGGAGCTTCGTGGCGCCGCGACGCTTTGCAACGTGCTGCAGTAGCGGTATTATCAGTTATTGATTTGTATACGTTTACGTGTTATTTTAGCGACATGATGATGATTGTAGGGTTTATATGTATACTTTTCAATACAATTTTAAAATCGGTTTTGGATCAAAACAAAGTGCTGTCTACAATTTCCAGAAAATAATATGAAATTCTAAACAATTTTGTTTTATTTATAGGTTGGTTGAAGAAATTTTGTAATTTGGGAAACTCCTAATTTTTTGGAGGTCCCCTGGCAAGATGTGATTGAATCGGTCTTTATGTTTTTTTTTTAAAAACCAATTTGTTGTCTATTTAAAAAATACTTAACGTAACAATTTTTTGAGGAATATATACGTTTGCTTATTTGTTTTACTTTTTTCCACTTACTCCTGAAGTAACGTAGGCTAATTAAAAATCTTTTTTTTACTATTTTACAGGAAAATTGCAAAATACCAATTTGTCGAGTCCTACTTTTTTTAATTAGTTTGTTCTTTTACAGAATGTGAAACAAAAAAATAGTTTTTCTTGTCCTAATTTGGATCTAAAGAAACTTCTGTAATTGTACTAACACAATCGCAGTGTAAGCTCATAATACATCTGACCCTACGACTATATCGTAAAAAAACTCTCGTCGAAAAAAAAAACGAATGAAAAAAGAACTAACGCTCGATAAAAAAATTTAAGCACGCCACAAAAGCAATCAAAAAGCTAATCCTGTGTATTACATTTCCTACATTCATTACTCTCACATATGCACTGCTCCAATATTTACAATATCGAATACACTAATACTAACGTCCGATTTCCCTTCAACTGTTTCGCAGTGGCAAAATATAGAGTATTCGAGCTGTCTCGTTAAAAAATAAAATAAAAATAATTCCGATAAAAAAAAGTTCAAACAAATTGAAACCGAGTATAAATACACGAGCAACAAAAACGGGACAAATCGGATTAAAAAGTCAGCGCGTGATCGAAAAAAGCGAGACAGGTTGAAACGTAACTAATACAAATATAAGCGTCGAAATATGTGCGACAAAAAATGACGATGACGAGTGTTTTTCGGGATAAGAACAGGGAAAGCAAAAAGATGGCAAAAGTCTAAGATGACTGGAGGAAAAATTCTTCGCGGCGTTGGACGAGCTCGGACGCCAGCCCCTGTCGAATCGCGGCGCCCTAGCGTCGCGACGCCGTTCCCGGCAAGCATGGCGCGGTTGCGGGTGGCACGTCGCTCGTTTGACGTCTGACGAAGCAGCACGTCAATCGGAAGACGTCGTCTGACGTACCACGATTACAGGGGCGCACGCGGCCGAGTTGGTGTTCGAGCGTTGCGACGCCGTCGACGCCGCGCGCCAGTTGCGGCCAGAGGCCGCGCCGCGACGTCTGCCGCCGCCAGGAGAACAACAGACGTGTGGTGCGCGGTCATACCCAACCTTCGGTCGACGTCGCCTTCGACGTTGAAGGCGCCGTCGTCGTCGTCTTGACGTGACAAACGTCAAGCGTCGTTATAACGAAGCCTCCGACCAGGCGAACATGCCGACTAGAAGCTCTCTGGCGCCGCGACGCCCCCGTCTCGATCAAATTAGTCCAACGCGCAAGCGCTAGGGGATGAAAATAGAACAGAGGGCGAATGACAGACACGCCTACGTTTATAAATATAGATAGATCTTTTCTGTGTTTCAGAGTCCGGAGGGGAGATCTAATTGCTTCAATCATCGATAGACAAAAGAAAAACATTTTTTCACACTGCTATTTTAGTCTAAAAAATTTAAATTGTTGTTTCCTACTTTTACAAAATTTTTTTGCATTATATCGTAGCATGTTGGGATAAAACATTTAAAAAACGATTTTAAAAGTAGGACAAAATGATTCTGAATGAATTACTATTTTTGGCAGTGTTGCAAAAATATATGTCAGGTTCAAGATTAGTTCATTTGATGGAAGTGGTTGCAGTTTCTGTTGATGCTCAAAAGTATATATATATAGATTCATTTGAACATCTTATATGAAGTATATAATTTATGAAAAAAAAATTAAGACAGAACTTTAATTTGTAATTTTGATTCAGGTTGGGACTTTCAAGTAATTTAAATTGAGAAAAAAAATCATAAAAAAATGTTTGAAATCATTGGGGAGCATAAGAGGCTTTTGCATTTTATATACGAGAGGGCAAAAACTCAATCCATTAACATCGAATGTATCAAATTGAGAATGTTTTACCGAGCACGGTCAAGCATTTCTCGCTGCCGTTTTGCGTTTCAAAAAGATATCCTCCCGAGGGTACAATTTAAGTACGACGAGCTTCCGAATCACGATTTTATCGGCGTAAAATTACGGCCTTTTTTCATCCTGAAACGTCATTACGGAAGAAGATATATTAATGGACCGATTGCTTAACTGATGGATCACAAAGATAGACTGCAACAACTTTAGTGAATTTTAAACAAAATTTAAATGTTTTTGTTCTCTTTTTTGCGTTTTTTACATAATAGTAATTGTCACACTTTAGAATTGCCTTATAATCATAAAAATACAAAATGAAAAGCCAAGTCGATGTGGCTTTTAAAACGTTGGCATAATAACAATAATTTAATCCCTTCGGTGTTTTATTCTCGAGATTTATTACAGCAATGAGTCAGTGGCATATTTTGGAAACAAGTGCACCAAAAATGGAGGCCACTGCCTGGAGACACATCATAAAAACCAAAACAAGAACAAAGGGGGTCGTGAAAAAAAGCAACGAAACCGCAAATTCGCAGTGCTCTTCTAGGACAAAAGTGGGCCTCTGGAGTGGGACTACGACCAACCGGCAGTCGCGCTACCATGTGTGGGAGGGCTTTGCTTTCAGAATGTAACGCCTTTCTTTTCCGGCGTTATCCAATCGAACGAGTCCAAAAACTGCCAATTATTCGAAAGCCGCGAAGAAGGGCACGAATAATGCGTCTGCAATTCGCAGAGGCTACGGTGTTCATTACGTGGATTTGACCGCGATATAGAGGCAGCGTAATTAAGATCATCAAACGAACAAAGATAAAACGGCGGAAAGATAAATTGACTTTGGAAAGTCATTTCGAATTATGTTAATAACGCGTTGTTTACACTGTGCGTTGGCAGAGGAAAGTTAATTAGTGATTTCGATTTTATTTATGGGACTGGTCTGTAATAATAAAATGGTGGCTTTTCAAAACGGTCCATAAATATTCGCATCTGACTCAGATAAAAAGAAATTTTTTTTAAATATAACATTATTATAATAAACAAATTTTTTAATTTTGTACACAATTTTTGTCAAAATTTTGGTCAAATAAAATGAATCCTTACGTACAGTAATAAAAATTGTAGATTGAATATTAATCTTATAAAATCAAATGCAATCAAATTATTCAAACGTTATGCATGACACGTCAAAAGTATTCTAGAAACAGGTTATTCCGACATAAAAAAAGATTATTATTTCCTTAGTCTACATTCTCTCTTGAAATATCACATCAGATCTAACTAGAACAGAAAAAATTGTATTACGTAATCCTAGCTTTTATGGACAAAAATATCATCACTGCAACTGCGCCATTATCCAACCGAAAATTAATAGCTTGTTCTGAACACTTTGATCTTTCGTAACCATATTATTTCATGTCCTTATCGTAAAAGGGATATACCTACTTTTGTGCGGTCTCACTCTTATACATATATGGATCGCGTAAGAAAAATGATTTATGATTAGAGAGCTAAAAGAGTTTTCCCCTTTTCGAGGGTCTGATAAATGACGAATATTTATAACAGATATAAATTTGGGCACAATGAAATTTTGAAAAGGACACTACAATGAATCAGGGGAGAGACCGTAAAGGATTTGACCAAAAGAAGAGTGTAGAGGAATGTTCGGACGAGTGATATTCAAATGTGTACGCTATTATTCGACATTATTGCGACACCAAGGGTTTCGATTTTAAGATAGCCTTAATATGCCTTCATTCAAGCCCTTTTTTTTACAACTTTAGAATTTTCATTTCCAATTTACGATGCTCAATATAGGAATCAGATCAAAACCCATGCATCATATAATATATCTTTTAGCATACCTAACATATGACAATGATGACTGAATGATTTTGCAGATTATTTATTATTTTCATATGGACAGCTTATGGTAATTATGTCGCTTGGGATAACGTGGCACTCGATAGTGAAATTCGGTTTGCTATTTTATCCCAAGAGTCGCGACTACCATAAAAGATACAAAGAGTTACAACTAGATGAGTTACGATTAAAATTCAGCTATTACTAAATTTATTTAACGAAGCTGTTGCTAAATTTAACAAACTCTATTTAGCTTTGTATAACACTATGTAACTCTCTATACTGAGAAAAAACTTGTTATAAAAATTACTATAACATATAGTAATCGAGACGTATCTTAAAAATTTTACGAATTATCCTATAACATTTTTATTTTATTTACTATAATTATAGTAAATATGGGGTAATATAATAAAAACTATGGGGTATAATAAAAATTTCTATACCATATAGTAAAAATTATTACAAGTTTCAAGTCAAATTTTTTAGATGTTGCACGATATGTCTGGATTGCCAGAAGTTATAGTAATTTTTATTACAAGTTTTTTCTCAGTGTATACCTCTTATATGGGATTTGGCAGTTGCCGACCCCTCTTGCAATCATTCAAACCATTTTTTTAGTCTTAATTGTTTCAATCTTTAATTTAAATTGAATCTTAAGATAATTTTCATTTTTATAAAAAATATCGAATTTATTGGAGTGTCACAATTACACTAACTACTCCTATTTGTGACACAAAACCCCAGCTCAATTTGTTGAATATGTGATTGTGTAAAATAAACAAACTTATGCACGTTGATATTGTTTGAAAGTAGTATATAATATTACCTATTATTTATGGTACATTATATTTTTCAGTTAGTAATATTTTTTTCGAATCAGATGATTTTTTATAATTGGGACTGTTTAATTAATATTCGTTGAACTCAATAGACGACAAGAATATATTTTTGCACGTGTGGCATCAATTGCAAAACGCTTTCACTCTCCAAGTACATTTGGGGGTCGACTGATATCGGCATCCACCTGTACACCTGTAAAACTAGCAAAGAGAACATAGGGGCCCCACCGTAAAACACACAATACCACTTGTTCCAAGGTTTACGCGTCACAATAGTGTCTGGTTGCTCGAGATTTCGAATAAAAAAGCGTACAGTCCCCCTTGATTTTCGAACAGTAGCGAAACGAGGGGCGAGCACAAATGAGCAGGGGGCGGGCAGCGTGAAATAAAAACTCGACGTTATGCATGATTATGTGTTCGGCATTTGAATTTTATTCCGGGGACTTTCTATTGATGCGGAGATAGCGCGCGGATTATGTTACTTTACGAGGCGACGTGTAGCGTTTACAGATTTCGAGTTATTCATGTGAAAATTGATATTTTTGAATTCAAATTCGAATCTGAAATTGAGGGGGTGCGAGGGAAATGGTAAATTCGTTAATGACATTTTCGAACCTTTTCACGAATTTGTGATGGTTGGTTTGTCATGCTGGAATGATGGGTTTGAAATTACTTTCGCTCCCTTCTTTTTTTTTTAATATTCGAATTTATTCAGTCGAGTGACAGCCAAGGTGACAGCTATGAATCAAGCGTTAATCAATTTTATCTCGCGCTTTTGGTATTCAAAACATACCTTCGTTCGACACCTTTGACAATCACGGCATAAAAAAAGCACTATCAAAATTCAATTCAAAGACAATTTTTCAGACTTAAAAAAAATCGGCTGTATATTTTGGTCTGTTCTGAAAACCAGCATCCTGAGAGGCTTATAATTTTCAATCGGGGGACTTGACGTTGTAGTCGGTTGCGTTGCCAAAAATATTCAAAAATAAACAAGTGCAGGACGATTCGTAAGCCACACGTGTGTGCCTCGCGGTGTGGGTCAAGGAGTGCGAGCGGGGAGACGGATCGCGGGGCGAGGGAGGAGCACGAACAGAGGAAAGATGAGGCGATCGTGAGTCCTGGCGTGGGAATAAGCGGCAGGTGCGCGACGGCGCTACCGGGGGAGCCACTCAAGGGGTCCACAGGGCCACAGACCCCGCCGCCACCCCGTACTCTCTTTGCCGCAACCAGAAGAGAGAACGCGCGTTCATAAAGTAATCAAAAAGTATTGCACGTGCAAGTTCGATCGGCCGTTGGGTCGATGACCACGCTCGACAACTTTTATCATTTTCGATTGATCCTTGTCTGAGGTGTGCCCAATTCATTTACGCACACGCACGCGTTTTATTCCTCAAAGTTTCGTAAAACTTGCATGCGTGATAGTCCAATCGAACGGTTCTGTACTTTGCGAACGAAATTATACAGTTCAATGGTCCATCGAAACTTGATGGACCATTTTTGTGTTGTATAACAGTAGCAGTTGAGTTGAAGAGATAAGTGCTCGAACATTTAAACCATCTACATTTCTTATGTAACTGTTTTTCGTAATCCGTGAAACAGCTGAATCATATAAACAAAACATCAGGTTTAAGATAATCTTACATTTTGCATACCCGGTCTTAGACAATTGGAAATATAGGTTATTTCAGATCCTATATGGCTGTCTAATTTTATCAGTATTTCCACAAACGTTAATTCTTTATAAATTGTTATATTCATCAAGGTTATGTAATTACTATTTTTCTTGATTGAGAACTTATAAATAAAAGAAATCGTTATCTATGAAATTGTAAGATCAAGTAAGAATCCGACATAAAAGTCTGGTTTAAGGTGATTACTCAAATCCAATAATCAACCCAGCAATTGAGTGTCAATTAATCTGTTGGTGGGTTGATTTTTGTGTTAAGATATAAAAAAATAATTTGTATTATATATATTTTACATTATATATATATTGTGTATTCCAAATATACAATGAGGTTATTTCCAAAATGATTATGTCAATTGAAATCAAACTTATTTAACAGATGATATTCTCACCAGGTCTTTTTGAAGGGTCTTACTAAGAGCTGTATATACCTAATAGCTGTAAGCCAAATCTTACGACATTCAAGTCTGAGCCTCATAAAAATTTGACATGCGGATAGATGAAGAAACCCTGCAATGACCCTATTTTAATTTTACTTTTACTTTTTCCAAAAAAATATGCAGCAAATAAAGCAAGATACTTTTTGTCGATCACCCCTGTTTGAAAACAATCAGACCTCAGACTTTCGAAACACACGCCCATTTCTCAATCGCAAGGGGTCCAAATGTGTGTCACGTCTGTGTCTTCGACAAACGCTCGTATTACGAAAACCTTTTCTGTAACCAAACGAAGGATTACAATTGCACAAGGGCTATGAGTACGGGCGCGGCGAATAATATCGGACGTTCCAATCAGGCATAACTTTGACTGTACAGGGTGTTGCAAAATTTACGCACTTTTTACAAAGTTTCGTATGGTTGATAGTTAAAGTTCAATTAAATACACAAAAATAGAATTTCCTAATCAATTTGTTACCCGTAAATTGGTGCTATGTTTAGTACTTCTTTTTAGATATTGTCTGTGTCTGTCGAATTCAGAGGATACAAGCTAAAAGTCTCCTCCGAATTTTGACAGAATTCTTGAAATTCAGTTTTTCCTTTTAATTAAAAAATTATAAGTGGTCCTTTCCAACCTTAATACCAAACTTCTTTTTCTTATTTTGAAATTTTCATCTTTCGTTTTGAAAAGTTAAGAATTGTTTCCCCGTAATATCAACTGAGTAATGATAACTTCTAATATGTAATTTTGTAAGTCCACGTATTGGGTTACCTGGACCTGATGCTTCTACTTTCATAACCGACCGTGAAATTTATTTCTACCAACAATTAAATCTTAGCCTTGGGAGTGCGTGTGCTGCACCTGAGATATACTTTATTTTTAAAACGCAATTCTGCTCGAAATCCTTGACCTCGCTTTCATTCATAGTACTGAGGATTCGTGTTCTGCAAATGGGATATGTTCGCCTCTTGTTCCCCGATAAGAAGATCTATAGCTTCGTCCCTTTGAGATATATTGTACTTTCACTTTTCTGAATAAAGATTCGAAGAACAAAACAAATTGACTACAACGCACGTTTCATCCGAGTAAAAAATTACAATGCTGGAGATATGAAAAAAAAATTATATATAATTTTCAATTTTTATTCAGCATAACATACTATTTAAATATCATGAAAAAAAGTACCTTGATGCAGTCAGAAGTATATTTTCAACTTTAATAAATATAATTTAGGATTAAAAAAAGTTTGAGTAATGTTACATCTGGAGAACGACTTTTCCGCGTTGAAATGCACTTTGATTTGTCGTGCCAAGAACAGAGAGGACAAACAACGAACGTGGTATATCGTGAACCTTGATGGCGACGGCGCAGCAAAATGGCGGCGGCGGATGAACGAAAAAGGGCCTACCATACAAGTGCAATCTATATAACAACAGAAAAAACAGCAACAGAAAGTGTTCAATCTCGTGCAGCACGAAAGCCGCGGCAATGAGCTCTAAGTCGGCTCACATAATCGTGAGCATAATCATATACCGTAATTATGAAATGGGCCTAATAATCTTAACCATCCGAATTACGCTGACGCGAAAGGGAATGAGCCCTTTGGATTGGTCACTTGTTCAGCAAAAAGCGCCGGGTAATATGACTTTAATCATGTAAAATAAAACATCGTTTAATGGTTTTTTCAGAAACTTTTCGGTTCACGGAATGACGTTAGAGGAAAAATAAAATTTGCTGAGATGCTTTATATGGGTATTATTTTTTTTATTCTGTATAAACATACGAGAAGACAAGAGGAATAGGCGGAGGAAAAGATAATATGCTGGATGACGAAGAAGTTTAAAGTGGCTGGAAAGTGTCATGACACTTGGGTCCGTGGGCACAATGCCTGTTGATATAATATTTATGATACGAGACGATGACTTTCAGTCACTCCGATACGTTCTGCGGAAGCTCGAAAACGGCTTAGTGTGGTACAAATCTGCTTACAATGTCAACAGAGTTCCTTCGGCCGAGGAAAATCGTTCTTTTGAAAAATATTATTCGTTGAATATCAAGATGAAAATTGAATATACATGGGCAGTGGACTTGAACAACTACTTCCAGAAGCGACGAAGAACTTGTAAAAATATATAGTTATCACATACAGAACATATTGAAACTGTTGTAATTTTAAAATTACATTAATTTTTAGCTAGTTTGAATGGACTGGTGCCAATTTAAAAAAAAAATCTAAAAAATAAGTTTGTCAAATCTAACTAGATTTTTTTTTGAAAGCTATAAAACACGTGTGGCTATAAAATCGTTGCATCTCGCTCTCGCAGCATCGACGGCTTTTAGCAAACAATAAAATTTAATCGCACGGCTTCATAAACTCACAAGTCCGGTGCAATAAAGTCGTATAAATTTGTCTCTCGCGGTCACGATTATGCGTGTTACATTAGAAAGATAAAATTTGTATTGAATCAGACATCAGAGGATACGCAGCCAGTCACTTTTAATGTCAGTCGTAAAGTAAAAAAGAAATCCACGTAAATGCGTTTGTTGTTTGCGACTGCAATCCGCGATAAATGTTTTTGCACTGCAACAATATCTTCGGTGACAGGTGTTACAAAGTTGACCGATTTTTGTCGTCTCTGAATAAGGCCATAATGAAAACATTTTTCAGACATGAAACAATCATAAAAAAAAGTCATTAAAAATTTGTAATTATTTATTTGTACCGATAAAAGTTTATGCAAATAGTGATTTTTGATAATACAAAAATTTTTCACTTTTTTCAGTATCAATTTTGATTTCAAAACTATAATATTGAAAGGAATATTTACTGTATCTAATTTCGTGTATTTTAAATATTTCCTGTTTTTATAGAACATCTTTGTGGTCAGAATTTTAGCAAGGTATTCTGGAAATCGTCACACACAAAAAAACCCTTCTTTTCAAGATATTCTTTATAAGAGTCGAAAACTATATTTGAAATTTTTACCAATAGCACCTTTCTAACAAGCTTTAATTAAACACTTAGTGGTAAAAGGTATAGAAGTTTGAGAAATGGACTCGAGAACAGAACATTGTTACCAGTTGAAAAGAGTTTGGTTTCAGTTTTATAAAATGGAAATTATTATAATGAAGGGTTTGTTGAAACGTTCAAAATGATGGTCCACAATAGAAATTCAATGAATGCCAAATTATAACATAATTGCTGAGCAGTAACAATTTTCTATTGACGGAAAGTAGATGCAAAGTGGATAATTTTTTACTCTACAATGTATCAGAGCGTTATAATTGCCAAATTGGTTAGAAGCAGTTCAAATTATCCTAAACGCTTTTACAATGTTAGATCCATTCTAGTCGCATCCTTTTTGGCGATCAAAATCAATCATGTCTAAAAATTGAATCCTTTGTCGGAAACATGTATTTTTGTATAGCGAAAGTTAAAAACAAAAATCAATAATCACAGGTTGAAAATTAGCATAATTTTCAAAGCATCACCTCTTCTAACATCTTCCAAGACAATGAATAATGCAAATTTGTGCCTGTCGTTCGCGAATCTTGTCAACACAAAAAATTTCTCCTCTCGAGAGTGTACCCTCCTAAATCAATTTCCCTGAGTCTCAATCACGTTAACCCACAAAATCACTTGGCAAATTCGCCTTAATCAGGCAAATCCCGAGCGAATAATGTCCCATTACAATAATGCGGGGCTGTGGAAAAAAAATGTTGCAAGGAAAGAAGATGAAATTGGCAACTGTCGAGTTACCCCCTCGAAAGTAGTACGCGCGTCCTCATTTCGCAGGTTGGTTGTTTCTCCTTCGTCTTGATCGTCTTTTTTGCGAGAGACGCCCATATCTCTGTGAGTGCGCGACCACGTGTTGCACACGCTCTTGCATGCGTACGCGTGCGTGAACGTGTCGTGAATGCATTCACGTGTACTTGAGCGCGTCCCGAGACTCGAGCAGACCGAGTCTCGCTTCAAGTCACACCTGCTCCTTTTTCCCACGAGATCGCTTGCCTTTGGCCTCTTAGCCGGGCCCTCTCGACTCCGCGCCGTCAGCGTTCGTGCGCTGAACGCTCAGGCGCGGGATATGTCAAACGGTCAACGATCGACTTCATCTTTTCCCTTTCCCAAGCGCGGCCCAAATTAATTCGACCCTGAAATTTTCGATTCCCGGCCAACCTCGCCCTCGATCAGTCGAGACCATTCTGTCACAAATTATAACCACTATACGCATCCAATGAGAGTTACATCTTGAGCGTTTCTTCCTTCGTGTTCTCCACATTATAACATAATCTTATCATTGTAAAAATTTGTTAACAAAAATCATAGCGTATTTAGTAGTTATTAATAAGTTATTCTATTCTCTGTTTTGACTTATGTATATATTTAAATGAATATACATACTGAATTTGGAATATGGATCGCCATTTTTCAGTGAATTATTATGTTAATTTGAATAATATGAAATGATATGATGGAAAAATATCTTTTCATATATAAGACATAATTTGTATATTTAAAGTCATAACTGATGGCTGTCGATCGAAAAATTACTTTCTCGAGCAATTATTACACCGTGAGTAATAAAAAGCAAGGCTTACTTAATTGGCCTTGGCTCGGGTTCGATTCGCGCACTCAAATTACAAGTGCAAGGCATGAAAAAAAAATCGGTCTCGACCGACACGTTTAACGTTTAACGCATCGATACTAATTTGCGATCATTTTTATTATTGCGATAATTGCAACGCGCGGCACAAGTACGCTGCGCGCTGCCGCTGATTATTACAATTATCCGATCATAATCCGATAAATACACGCGAGTACCAAGGAAGCACGTGATGAGAAAATTGGCTGGCGTCGCGCACGATGATTTTATAGCTTCTTTTTGTTTCCTCCGCACTAATATAAAAATCATTCGCAAACATCACTTTTCAAGTACTTTTTATAGATTTTCCATTCAATGCTCCAGCACTTTTTTACATTTTGTCTTCAATCTACTAATTATATACTCGTTTTCCATTTATGCTTTATACTTTATAAGGAATTTTTGAATTGATGCAAAAAAATGTTATAGAATTACTGCAAGAACATTCTGTAAACATTTTTTTATTATTTATGCCTTAAATATTCCTCGCTCGTGTTTAAGCTCCATTATGTGATGTTGAAGTTTTTGTAATGTTAAAATCAAGAACAGAATAATATTTCAATTATTGTTATTATTATTATTATTATTATTATTATTATTTATATTTACTTATTTGTTAACGGGAATATTATTTTGTTAATTTCTTAAATTTTTCAGTAACTAAAATAAAACTTGTTTGAAAAAATACAGCACCCTCACTGACTCAACTTGAAAATAAAAAATTTTAATCTATTCATGGCCCGTCGTATAAACACCTTCAATGTGAAATTGATTCAACTTCATCCCGTTCACTTGATTCAACCTATTTTTTTCCAGTGCAAAAGAGAGCGCGTCATTTATTTTCATTAAAAGCACAAATGGTTGTGTAAAATTTACAGAGGCTGAGTAATGGAACGTCGTGTTCTCTGAGCTATTTATAGCGCGTGCAAGTGCAGGTTAACGCCTACGTACTCGTACGATAGGCACGTCGAAACGACGCAAAAAGGGCGTTCGCGCACGGAAGATAACTGCGGCCGATTGTGCCTCGGGCCGGGCGTTTCGAGTTTTTTACCGCGAATGAATTATAATGCGCGCACGCATAATCGAGAGCTGCCTAGAGTCAGAATAAGAGGCCGCGCACGAAAAATATTTCTTCTATTTATGATGCGCCAAGGTACATATTATTAGCTGCCGCTGTTACTTGCGCGCTCACCCAAGTGACACGCAAGATGCAAAAGATATAAATGCATCCTCCGCGCATCCTTTTTCACCATTCTTTAGCTTCTCGTTTAAGTTTCAGAACGCCGAACAGTCCCGTAGGGTATACAATGCAATCGAAAACTATACTCCGACGCAGCGTTTGACCGACCAAGATAATAGTTTTAAATGGTAATGAGACAACGGTGCCCTTAAATTTTACACCGACAAAAACGAATCGCTTCATTAACTAATATGTTATATTTTATGACATTAGAACAATTTTATCTCTGGTTGGACAGTTTTTACTTTTTTATTTTTATTTTTCTAGAAGTGGAAATTTTTAAAAGTAATACAACAAATTATAATTTCGATGGAAAAATGTGTGAGGAAGAAAATAATTATTTTGCAACCTATATTTGGCGCACAAAATTTATTACCCGCTTATATGCACGACAGTTAAGACATAACATATTTGAACAACATCGAAGTGAAGATAAATTTGTAATAAAAGGGTGATCAGATTAGATAATTGATTTTTGTGAGCGATATCCCGTCCGTTTCACCCCACTGACTCGAATAATTACGATTTATCGCGTTCACAACAGACGTGGTAGTTACGACAAGGCAAATCAAATAACGATTATCTACAGCGAAGTGCCTTTTCTTTCTGAGACACAAAACGATTCTATACAAACAATGAACGAATGCTACGATTATTATAATGAATGGGTGTCATAAATTTCACCACAATATTTTTTCTCGAACTACGCACACGTGTTGGTTGAAAACGCACGCGCATAATAAAGCTCGCAGTTTATCGCAAATTTGTGGCTGCATTTCGTTTCCCGTTACGAAAAATGTTAACACTGCCGCGAGAGCTCGCGTTTCCCTAGTAAGGGTTCTTTTATATTCAAAAACAGGCATTGTAATTATTATTTCGAGCTGAAGAAGGAGATATAATGACATAATTATGGTTTTTTGTCTGAAGTTCGCTCTCTGTGGCGCAGAACATTTTATTCACTCTTTTCTGGCGCAATATTTTTTTGTGTACAGTCTCTCATGATATACTCTTTTGAATAATAATTTTTGAGCTAAAATATACATCAGAAAAAGGGACGTAAGCTCGGGGAAGTAATCAGCATGAACTTATGTATCGGAATATTACAGTATAGATCTGTTTGGAAATGAAAGCAGAGCTCGTTATACCGGTCTGGTTGTTCAATTCGTTGACATGATACAAAACGCGTTTGCACACGAGAGATGTCAGCGCGGCCTATATACATATACTTGAACGTCATGCCTCTTGCTCGACTCAGATATCGCATCGTCGAAAAAGCCAAGAAATAATACGAATGTATCGAAAATAAATATGTTAATGACGATATCTGATGAGCATATAACTGCGTGTCAGATCGAATAACATTATGTCACTCTTGTAATATCAGAAAAAAAGAATAAAAAATATACCAAAAAGAAAATATGCTTTTTTTTCTCGTTTTGTATTTTCTGTTAGAAATGTATTGAATGGTATTTTGAATTTGTTCAATTGTGATGCTTCAGCAGCTTTGCACCCTTCTACAGCTTTTGCACCCTCAAAGGCTGCGGTTTTTAGAAACCATGTACGAACTTTCTTTTCTGAGAAATGACCTGCGAACTTTCCCATGCATGATTTCGTACATTCGGTAACTGTACACCTTTTTCCCTACGCAAAATAGCTATAACGCCTTCATCAAACTTTATTATCAATGCAACGATACACCCTCGAATAGAAGCCCGTCAGAAATGCCGCGACATCCTTTCAGCAAGCCCCCAAAACACCCTCATTTCCCAACGTATACCTATAGCCAGTCCCAACGGAATCTCCAGAATTATAACCGCCGTTGAAAACTATAGGTATGCGCGAGTAACGTATATTTTTCATACAATTTTTCTTTTCATTGTGATTCCATTGTTCGTTATATTAATCCATCTTTCATCTACATTTTTAAAATTTTTTTAAGAAACTCGGATTTTTGCATTTTGCATTTTCCAAATTTTGGAAAAATTTTTTCTTTTAACTGAGAAATTGTATTTTTTGGAAAAATGTAACAGTAATTGTTTGGAAATATTTTTTACGTATAAGTAAAAAAGAGGAAATCATTTATTTGGTCTCTAAGAATAGATAATCGTTTTGTAAGTCTGTTAAGATATCATCCCTCGAATCTGCGAAGACGGTCAGCAAGGGATGGGGGTGTGCTGGTTAGGCGGGCAGCGGCGAAGACTTTTGAAGGACGAAGATGCGATGCAGGAGGGTGCCGAGATCAGGACGGGGACAGGTGTCGACGGGAACCAGGGAACCTCGAAGCCACCGAGTTCTCACGCGCAGAAGCACAGCTGCCGCTGGATGCGACTGAGTGAGTGCGAATGGGGACATCCGTGTGCCACTCACCAACACGCGAATCAGTTGCCCTACGAACAATACCACCACACTCCCGCGCACTCTCGACACGTGACTCCCGCGTGGTATACCGGCGCGCATGTATAGCAATGCGCCAGGCACACTTCACATGTTAAACCACGCGTGCACACACGCATACACCGCTTACGCACTTGATGTGTCCCAGGTCAGGGATCACATTTTTTTATCATGTTTTTTCCAAGTGCAATGAAAAAAAATTAAGAACACTGTTTTATTAAAAATGTTGTTTATGTTTAGATTTGTATATTTTTTAATTCTTGAAAATTATACATAATTTTTTATTTAAAAATAAGAGGTTATACAATTATAAATCATTATTGTATAACCACTTGGCTACGATAAAAAAAAAAACAAAAAATATACAAATGTAAGAGCTTCTCGTTTTGGGCCGACTGGTTCCCACAGTTTTTCTCGAATAATTGAAACGTTCGTAAGCATTTCTTAATGCTTATTATCGATAAACGGAGACACCTGCACCATCGAAAATGAACTAGCCCAGTGTGTTAAAACGAATGTTTAATCAATCGGACTTGCGTATTCGGGATATGTGTTACGTACACCTCCATATGTAAATTACAGTTGTGTGTCCCGTCAATTACGTTGCGTCAAAGTCACGTATACTTTGCTCTGCAATAATAATTTAAAACACGCCAAATTTTACTTGAATTCGTGTTACTCCATCAATTTGTCATCTCCTTAATATTCATTTTGTCATTATAACGGAAATTCTTAAATTTCCGTTCAATTAAGTTTTTCACACTCCAAAAACAGGAACAATTTTATATACTTTCAGTCGGTATACTTCAATTATTTCAATGTATTTAAGTGTATATCGGATGAACAAGAATTAAACTTTTCGGAGCAAGTTTTTGACATGATGAGATCAAAAAAATTTCGATCCATAGATAGCAATCTCATTTTTTGTTTCGTATATCAGAAATAAATAGAGTGCATGTAAAAGATGAAGTGGAAGTCTTTGTCCAAAGTCTCTGAGTCATCGTAAATAACGCGTTGGGTGATGTACCTTGAGTGCTCCTGTACTTTGCTTAGATGCATGTCAGGCTCATTGCGCTCGCGAATTACAAGAGAGTACCGGTTCATTTTGCAGCACACTAATCGACAATCCGATGGCGGAGTATCGTAATTGCTACCGTTGCCGATGTAATCTGGTGTGCCTTGCATTATTAACCGCGCCTCGCTCATGGCCTGAACCGGTTCCACGCTAATTTCAATGCAACCACTCATCCAGATCTGTTAAATGTCAACTGTCCCCCGCAAATGATAACTGCTACCCGAATTATTACTTTTGTCATTTATCAAGTTGAAAGTTGATTTATTATTCTACACATCCTCTTTATCAAAAAATTTTTTCGTCGCTTTCTGTTTTATTATAATTTATCAGCGTGCATACTGAACGTATATTACTTTTTTAAGTATTTTCTTAAAAACTAATTGACCCTGAAAAAAAAATTTATTTAAAACAGTATTAAATGTAAAAGATTATAACATTGAACAAGAATTTTTTTATTTTTTTAAAAACAATTTTTTGATGCAAAAATAAATACGCAAATTTGTTTATAGGTAATATTGATGTGTCGTTAAGATGTTTATATAAATTTGAAAAGGCGAAACCGTATAGGGATGAATACTTTTTATATAGGAGCCACAACAACCGGATCTTGGTAAACGATGCGTCTTGCACATGGTACCGGTGATTGCTCGAGCTAACATGAGAGTAATCAGTCACGGATGTCAGAGATAACGACGATGCAATCGACAAAGTGCGTACGCGCATTTTTGTCGTTGAACGAACATGCGAGAGAATATCCGCTGATAAGATACAGCGGTTGTTGATAAAAGTTGCCGATATCGTGGATGCAGCATTGTATGCGGTCACTATGGTCGATTTGTTTTGGGAAAAAAAAATTTGTTTACGGAGAAGATTGATGGGGAGAGAAACGCAGAGTTTCGAAATGTGAGAAAATTTGGTTGGAAATTGATAAAAGGGATGAAATAGTTTTTGGACGTAGAATAAAACTAGAATTTGTTGTGAATTCTCTAAAAAGTCTAAAAAAGTTATCATTATTTTCAAACTGGAATTACAGTAATTCGCGTGTTCGAAAAGTCGAGACCGGTAATTTGATACGGCGCAACATTTTACATCGATGATAAAAAGAGAAAGATTATTTATTTAACAAAACATTTCCGTTTTACTCCAATTACAGGCCATTGCTCAGTGCAAAAAATAGCAGTGCAATGCCTTGGCGACGCAACCCGTCTCGCAGTTCTGTACATCAAGTTGCTGAGATTTCGCGAATGTCTGATTCGCACAAAAAGCGGTTTCGTCAGCGTGTTTCCGCCAATTAGAAACGTCAGTCAGATTCACATCGACATCAGAGTGACGGAAAAACCTCGTCTATTAACTTAATGGAATTCTACAAGATGCTTCAAACGATCAAAAAAAGACAAATATATAATCAAATGGAATTCAAGCAAAATTAATGAAAAAAAAAAAAAAAAAAAAATACCGACATTAAAAAAATGTTTTTCAATATTTATCACAAGATTTTTAAAAATTGTAACGTTTCGATTTTCAGCATTGCCTTTGACTTGGTTGTTTTGTCGGATTGGGCTGTTCGCGTGACAAAAAGCGCCGTCTCGAATGATCGAGGATACGTTAATAGCGGTGTCCTTGTTTGGTGGCGCGCTTCCATTGGTGCGGCGCTCTCGCAACCACGTGTTGCCGCCGCGGACGCGAGCCGCGCATGCGCTCGTTCAGCTACTGTGCGTCGCTCGTGCTGCGCGCATGCCCGGCACTGGACCCACTTTTTCTTCCTCCTCCTCTACCCTCGATCCGTCACGCTTGCTCTCTTTCTCCTTTCAACGTTTGCTTCCTCCTTTTCTCTCGCGTGAGCGTGTATTGCACGCGCACAGCACAAACTGCCCAAGCAGCTTTTTCTACGGAAAAGAAAAGCAACGCGCCTCTCTGACTTTGCATCAAAAGTAAGCATAAAATGTTACTGAAGCAAAATTGAGATTGATTTTTATAAATATTTAAGTTGACTAGGAAAATTAAAATTCATAGAGAAGATTATTTAATTTTTCTCCGGCTCCTTTAGTTAAAAATAATTGTATGTAATTGTATGTATTTTTAGTAATACAAAAAAGAATGAATTTCACATGATCAATGCACAGGTATTATTCAATTGTTCAGACTTTTCAAATATAACGGTTATTACATTGAAGATATAAATTAAACCAAAATTTTTCCAACAAAAAATCTGAGAAGACGTGTTAGTCATAACTGTGGCTAGTTTTTTATTCTTCATTATTGAAATTATCATTTCTCGAACATGGGTCAATTTTTTTTTATTTCCTAAATTGGAGATACAAAAAAGAAAGTTTATTTGAATTTAGGATTCAAGAGTTCATACTGGAACAACTTGAACACTATCCACGAATGAATCAGAATACAATCTCATTTGAATTGAATTAAATGAAAAAAATTTATCGTTTATTGATCGACGATGATTCTATAATTTTGGCAAGTGGTTTTTGATTTTGGATATTCAATGTATTTTTAAATTATTTTGTTATTACAAAAAACAAGTTTTAAGGAGAAACATTGAATTAATGAATGTAAAATGGTTTGAGAAACTCAATCCGCATCAGTAAAAGCTCTGAGCAATTTTTTTAGATGCAATATGAAATGAAATTTATAAACTTCATACGCAACGTACCTGTGTCACTCAGAATAGTCACTTCATGATACAAGTTACCAAACACAGCCTCACTGCAACAAAAAAAGGAGCCATAAATTAGTAAACAGCGTACAAGCGCGTTCGCACTTTGCAGTCATTTTTTTTCCAAGTGAACGACTGCGCGAACACAGTCGACTTGACAAATTGACTTGTCGGTTTAATGACGAAAAAAATTGTATTTATAAACACTTGTATCAACGCTTGTGCAAGCCCAAGACGACGTTTCAACATGGCTATACTGTATTACTATTTGCGCAACTGCGCGCGTAATTATCGCGTATAATTTTGACAGTGTTCGATTATTGTGACACTTCTGATTTCGATCGTATTCAATTTTATAACTAGTAAATACCAGCAAAACACTAATACATTTTATTTTCGAACTTTATTGTTTTTTATTTTTAATTTTTAAGAATGTAATATTTTAAGTATTTTCATTTTTATACATAAAAAATAAAAATGATTGTAAAAATGATTTTACAATTTTTTTCTATTTTCATCAAGTAGGACAGGTGTTATTTTATCAAGAAAAATATATCGACAGCTTTATTAATAATTTTATTAAATATTTTTCGGTTGATCTTTCCAATCGACAGTATTATTATATACAGGTAAAACTCGAATAATTTTAAAAATGTATATATATTGAAGATGTATATTAAATAAGTCTTCCGTGAGTAAAATGTGCGAGATCTCGCGTGCGACGTTGTACAGTATAAATAAAATATAACAATCGTTATCTCTATTATTTGCAACAATAAATTAATAACCTAAAATTAATAAATAATTCAGTCTGAACGATTGATACACACATATCACAATTGTCTAATCTGGTTGATACAGCCAGATTGTCATAATTGTTAACGCTGAACAAGAAGGATACATGCACTATCTAAGCATTGAAAAAATAATCGGTCGGATTCTGCAGTTAGAAACAGGCTGGATAAAAAGGATCAGTATATTCAACGATGTTTAACAAGTGTTATTGTAACCAACATTCAGTGTTGGGTTCACCGCGCAAAAATCCAAGTATTATTTTTGAAGCAGATTATTTTCACCCTATCTTAAATTATATGACCAATTTGTAAACTCCGTAAAAAATGATTCAAATCCTGTCTCCGTCAGATAAAATATTCTAGCAGAGGAAATTGTAACCTACACATTCTAATACCTAAGTATTAGACATTAGATGAATTATAGTTATATCTGAAGCTCCCGTAGACCCAGCTATTTTTTTCTCAGTTAGTCGTTTCTGGGTTAGAGTTAAATCAGCAAGAACAAACGTTTGACTCGGTCCTCTAAACGGCGTTGCAGTCCAGGAACAGTGTTCTGCAGTCCTCACCTGATCTACCACGTCTTCCTGCTTCGTACAGAGCCTCAAAACCTACGCCGCTTTGTTGTTGTAATAAATAACTCGTTGCGTAACTGCAAATTTATACATTTTTTTCAAATTCTTTCCTTATAGTTTGGTTTATGTATTTCAATTGTTAAAAAGAAACTCACGATCCCAATTGGCAGAAAATTGAGGTTCCTTGTGTGTCAGCAACACATTCGGCACTGGTCTCGCAAAGAGCTCTTTCAGCGCAACCTCTCTGGCCTTCTTCTTCGGCTTTTCCGTAACTTTCAAAGGATTTCATGGATCTTACGTAACCCTTAAAATGAATTAGTAATAATTTGTATACTACAATAATAATATTAATGATTATTATTAAACATTACATAAACGATATTTTACCTTTAGCATGGTAATAGAAGCGATAGCAACTTCAGACATGGTGTCTTTTTGCCCGAGAGAACGAGCGGTCAAAGAGCGTTGTGAAAATGACGTTTTGAGGGCGTCCAAAAGGTTAATGACAATGCTGATGAACTGTTCAAAACACAAAGCACAAAATAGAATAACATTTACGTTTTCTTTTTGTCTCCAAAGTAGGACAGAACAAGTTTTATATACAACGTGACTTTTAAAAATGTGATCATTCGAAACAAAAAACAAGCATTTTCTTTAGTAGGGCATCAAAACGATACCACAATATATCACTTTCACCTGCATAGAATTGACGCAATTGCCATACAGTCTCTTAATTAGAGAGAAAATTTTCTTTGCCAGATTTATATGAATACAATTTTTCAATTCCAAATCATGAAACTATTAATTGTAAAAAAGCCAAAATTATTTAAAAAGTTAAATTTTATACGAACCTCTGAAGCCTGTTTAGCTATAGTCGCTACCTGATCAGGATTTCTTCCCTGGCCTAGCAACGCGCCCAGCACTACTGTCAATATACCCTACACAATAAACAAATTACAATACACGGCAAAAAATATTTGAATGTTTCGCTCATCCAAAGCCAGAAAACTTTTCGGACTAAATACGTTAACAAAATCTTTTAAATTCTTTTTTTATTCTTTTAAAGAATATTTTGTTGAATAAAATTTTGTTGTAAAATTTATTTTATAAAATAAAGTCTAGTTTTTATTAGTTATTATTAATAAAGATAATAACCTCCATCGGGTTGCTCTGGTTGTCAACTTTATCTATGCCATCTACAGCTTGTTGCGGACCACCCAGGAGTGTTGTCAGAACACGCAATCCTACTGATAAGACATTAGCCCAGGGACTGGCTGGAGCACCGTCGTCGATGTCATTTTTGGACGGTCCTACAATTCCCATACTTTGTCCCAATAACATTTGCATCAGCATGCTCACCACGTTTGACCATAAGTTACCAACGCCGTTTTCCTAATAATACAAATTGACTATAAAAACATTGCATACACAAAATAAAGTATACGCTCAGTAAAAATAGAACGGATAGTAGAAATATCACATGTATATAATTTTGATTTATAAATTTATGTGTTTAAACAATATCATGAACGAAACCATATATAACTTTAACTCATTTTTGGTCAAACATTATAAGCGTTGACTTTTCTGGTAAAATTGTTTGATGATTTT
The DNA here is from genome assembly GCA_030522925.1 of Trissolcus japonicus. Classification (NCBI taxonomy): domain Eukaryota; kingdom Metazoa; phylum Arthropoda; class Insecta; order Hymenoptera; family Scelionidae; genus Trissolcus; species Trissolcus japonicus. Next base: position 37,621 of record JAPYZS010000154.1, on the reverse strand, counting down.
TGCTCTACACGTTTTAGTGTAGATTAGTGTAGAAACAATTGAGAAGAATTTTGCATTTAACTTGTTTAGTTTTTTTGCGATACATTACATTTGTTATTACATTTATTCATTAAAATTACTTGTATTATGTATAATACAATCTATGATGTGCTTTTATTATGACCCCTTTGTACAGTCGAAGAAATTGTGTACTGCATTAAGTATTAAAATAAAAATTAAAATAAAATTTTTAACATTTTACGAAAACGCGTCAACTAGTAATGGGTTAGACTTGAGTATTTAATCAATTACAATCTAAAGAATTTTAATGTTTCAGTTTCACATGTAACTACTAACTTGGATGGAAGTCGTACGGGTCTGATCCGAATCATTATTGATGGCCACTTTTTTTATAGCATTCGACTTCTCGGCAAATTTTCTCTCTTCGATTTTGATCTGTGAACCGTGAAGTTGAGGCACATACACTGGATGCTCTGGTAAAGCAAATGCCTGCCCTAAGACGAGACCCAGCAGAAACAGAGATATATACTGAATAGGCTGCATTCTGAAAAACAAGTTAAAATTCAAATAAACACATTTTAAAAGGCTGAAATGTGAATACTTCCGCCGACAAAAATATATTTCCAAATATATTTGAAATGTATTCTATAAATTGAATATATAATTATATATCTCGTGTATATGTCATTATATTTTAAATATAAAGCGGCAAGACCATATATAAAATGTATATAAACGTAATATAAAAAATATATCAAAAGTATAATAAAAATATAAAATCCACATATATTTTGACTTATATTTTTATCCGTATGGGTAACCATCTGAAGTTAGTCGGGTGACAAGGATAGACAAGCCAAAATAATTATCACTTAACTCAAGAATGATGTTTGTTATAAATTAAAAAATTATTCTGAGGGGGTACTTACGTAGATAAAGTTACTGATTATGTAAAAATCAAGGTTAAAAAGATTTCCACTTGTTTAAAAGAACACTTATCCGAAAAAGGTCACTTCACTCTTACAGACTGCGGAACACACTCAACGTACGATAGAACGGGATAAATTGAATCATCTATTGTGGATAGCGGGAGATACAGAATGTTGAAAGAAACGGTATGCTTCGGGTATTCACTTCAATATTCTCAGGTGTATTTCCGTGACACTAACTTTCAGTTCTGAAGATGAAATTCTTCGCGAGGTCTTCTATATAGCCTACGTACACGTTGTGGGGATAAACCGTTTTCCCAATATCTACCTACCTTTGATTTAATTTCCTATGGAATGCACAAATTGTATTGGCTCCAAAATGAGATGGAATTTTAGGCTTAAAATCGCTTTATCTTTTTTATCTGGCTCTTTTTCGGTTGTGTTTTCTAGAAAATGGAAAGTCATCCGGTAAATGACAGTTTTTTCATATCTTTATTGCACTCTGTTTTAAATATTCAATGATTAAAAAATTTTGCATCATGTTATCTTTAATTTTCAATTTAAAGTTTTCTCTCTCTAGTACATAAATGAATTAAGTTAGTCACACATTGCAATATTAATCTTGTTAACCAATTGTTATATTGCATATAAAAAGAAATAAAAAATGTTGATTCAAAAACAAATATGAAAAGAATTCTAAAATTATTTTAGAATTCTTTAGAAATTCTTTAGAAAATGTAGTTTAATTATCATTATAATATTAATATAAATTTGGAGTTAAAATTTATTGACACAATATTTAGGTTCAATTTGCATAAAAAATTTACTTCAATTGAATATTAAAAACAATATTATATTTGAAAGATGAAACATGAAAGTTATTTATAATGTTAACGTAATACGTTTTGTTACAAAATATAAATGTAACAGATTTAAAATTTTGTTAAATACGATATGAACATCTTAAGACTGAAATAAGATTGTATCATTAAATTTAGAAAAAATGAAATCTAAACTTAGTTTTCAGTTTTAAGTTACATTTTACTACCTGATCTGTCAACTTGGAAAGAATAAATCGAACACGACTATTCTGAGTCCCTTAATATCTAACGGTTCGCTATCTCTGACGACATTCACCGATACCTGCGTGCGTCCCTTTTTCCATCTTCGTGGCCAGTTGGGATAAACAAGTCGGTGTTTTTGTGGTTAGAATTAGCAATGGTCTCAATTTTTCAACATTTGTTAGTATTTGTTTTCTACTTATTCTTATTTTTTATAAATAATTTATTTTTCATATGACTTTTCTTACCAGTCTGAAGCAATGGTCAGCCACTTTGTTCATTCTCGGCAAGAGATACTGTTATATCTTCCTATTTTTAAATGATCATATTTTGTATTTCAATTGTATTTTCTCGTTTGAAAATTTTATTGTAGACGAAAATTTTATTTCTAAATTTGGTTTGTACACAAAAAATATTATAATCAAGATTCTCAAGCTTCTACTTGTAAATTAACCGGTATGATTGAAGTCATATATTTTTTATATAAATATATATATATATATATTTTACGGCTCGAAATGATCTTAACAAACAAGAATCCCCTAAATTATGCAAATATCATTGCTTCATTCTCGATTAATTTCGTAAGTCATCGAACGGTATGAATGAAACATTTTTTTAAAAGCAATTAAAAAACAATTAAAATCTAAGGTTCGGTTAAGGTGAGGATAAAATAACTGATTATATCTGAGTTAAAACTTTATACAATTATCGATGTAATATGGCCCCTTGAACTGTTCACGTTAAAAGAAGCTTCTTCCACACTAGTTTTAGGACGTCCTTTACGTTTGGTAGGTGTTCAAAAGACCGAATTGTTACAGCTATTCGACACAGAAAAGCGGGTAGCGGGACTTGCATGCTCAATTTACATAATCGTTCATTTTCTGTTTACTCTGTTAACGATTGAATGAGTCTGGTGTCATAAAACCGTTCTATAATTCAAGAATACAATCGCAGTATTTTGAAAACGTAATTAACACGTCTCTGATATAATCCAATGTCTTCTTATGATTAAAATTTGAGATGACAAATTAAAAAGAAGTTCCATTAATGTATTCCTGTGATATTCCTAAAATCGAAAAAGTTGAAATTTATGTATCGTTGAAAAAAAAAAAAAAAACTTGAAGAAGACATCACTCTTGTGAGTCGAAAAATGTAGGCGCCACGTTTAAACCATGATATGATTAGCAAATTCATTTTGTTATATATAAATTATAATTAACTTAATATTTAATTTCTACATCCAGATTTAGAAAGTATGATCGGATATGTTTTTTTTCAATTGCGCGTTACACTTTTATACCATTTGTTTCAACCTATTATGTGACTTCAATGAACTGTTTGTAGAGTTGACTCAGCTCCATGGTAAGGCTGAATTTTTCTCAAATTCGACTATTTTAAACAAACTATGGGGATGGATGTATCCACCTCCTACGCGGACTTGTCTTAACTACAATTCAATTGAGTCAACATACTTTTTTTCAGTATATGATTGAATTTTGAAGCTAGGCAGAACTAAAAATTCTGCTTATAACAACAATAATTTGTGCTAATATAAACAACTTAATAATTGCGATTTTTTCATTGATTTTAAATAATCTAAAGTTCGAAAAATTAATGATTCACATTTTTTGACATTCATTCGATTTTTCAAACAAAGAATTTTTCTGTTACTTCAATTTTACCATTTATTTCTTATCAAATCCAACAAGCTTCTTTTAGTTAAAGAACAGGCGTGCTTTAAATTACACGTTTTTTCAGTTCAAATTATCGAAAAAAGCGGAACAAGAAAATGCGTGACAAGCATGAAAAATTAAAGTTGGTTGAGTAACTCTTAATACATATGGGTAATTCCACGGAAAACTTCAATTAAGTGGATCACGAAAAAAAATTATTTCCATTTGTGTGTCATACTCTTAATTTGTTGATGTTAATATGTTTCTTTAAACTACCCCGAACGAAGAAATAATATAATCTTTACATTTGAAAACAGTGCTTCCACATTTTTTTTTTTTTTTTTTTGGAAATAACAAATGGATGTCACCAAAAAAGCTATTTTTTAAACCATTAAACTTCGGCGATTATCGTTATAAAATATTTTTTAATTATTATTTCATTTTAAGCTTAAAGCTTTTCATTGCAATGACTTAAATAATATTTATAGAACAATATACATTCAGACAAATATTGATTGAAATGTTTTGGTTGAAACATACTGTGATTTAAATCATCAAAATATAACACGCAACTGATAAGCCAATCAACCCTTAATTTACTAACGTATAGTCCAAAATTATAAACCGAACGTATCGTCCGGTTTTTTTCAATTTCGTTAAAAAAAGGAAGTATTAGAAAATTAATATCAATTTGCAGTAATGAAAATATTAACATTAAAACATACATTTTTGTAAGAAAAGAAATTTTTTGATTATTTATTCAAAATGATTTTAAATAAAAATAAATTCAATATTAATCTGAATATTAATTATAATAATGGAAATTTAAGCTAAAATTTTTATAAATTTATATATTTTTATAAATTTGAAATCGTTACATAATTGTATTTACGTTTTAATAAACCTTTTAATTGTAATCATATTACAATTAAATTTGTAATATTCACATGACATAACAAAATTCATTCATAACATTCATCCAACAGACATATAAATGCATGCATAAAAGTGTTATCGTTCAGCTTTTTACGTGTATTAACGTGCGTGCACGCATATTTATGTATGTTTACAAACGTGTGCAAAACGGGAGAAACCAATTTTTATGAATAATATAAGAACTTAATGTTATAGTGTATAAACCACAATATAGTTACTGTGGTTTAAAATAATATAATTTACGATGTTCTAGGACAAAACTTCGTCACATAGTAAAAGTAGATCGAAAAATTATTTTATGTGTAATGAATAAAAATAGTTTTAACTTTCAATTTGAGCTTTCAGAAAATAATCTTGTTGACTTAGTAGTTTGTTTTTTTTTTCTTTGTTAAATAGAACATGATAATCCCCGAAAACAAGATTTTTTAAAATATTTTAGTAAGAATTAAAAACGTGATGGCAACACAACATACAATATTTTTTATTGAAGAATTATAAATTTATGTAGATTTGCCACCATTGTGTAAGGGTTTTTTCGTGCTCAGCGCAACTGAATAGTTTCTAATTATAACATCAGTGTTTCCTTTTATATATATTTTTAAACATAATTTTCAATAGCACAAATCATCAAAAAAAATTACACTAGTACATACAAATAGTATACATGAATTTTATAGTACTGTTCATTTTAATTCTACAAAAATTGAATATAAATAATAAATTAGTATATATAAATTTTACAATAAACATATTACATAAGGAATATGTACGTGTATTAAAATATAAAATAGTAAAAAAATCTTGACTATAAACCCAAGATATATTGAACAAAAAGTACCCATCAAACCTTTATACTCAGCATGATTACAAAATGTTTAACGGCCAGGGACGATAATTCATTACAACGTTTGAAGAAGGCAAAAGCTTTAAGCTATTAATATAACGACATAAATATCCAATCGTATATCAATAACTCGTAACATTGTAATGTCCTGAACTGCAATGCTGGTTGTTTAGGTGAATATATAATTAAGAACCACTTTCAGTCGGCAAACAGAACTTTCAATTATTCCTTTAATTATAAAATGTGATCACAGACCATAAAAATGTATTTTAACAAACAATTTATTTGCAAAATTATATAAGCCTTTTAGTTTGCTGCGTTTGCCGTTGTTATTCAAATGGCGTCAAAATTCATATCTAAGAACTTTTCAAATTCAAAAAAGTTTACGTTTTTGCGCACACGTGCACCTATGGTGAATTGGATTTAATACGTTGCGTTACATGAATGCACTTAACGAGTTTCAGGGTCATTGAGATATGTACGGTGTTGCTCCTGGCGTTACGTGCACGTGTGTATAGGTGAGTGCCTTGGCTACCTGCGCGCGTCTGGCGCTATCGTGCGAGCCGCGCATGCGTTGCCGGCAAGCTATATAAGGCCCTGGGTCTCATCCCATGGTACATTCAATCACACCCACTCCTGGCAAGCGCTCATTCGAAGTCGCGTCCCAGTGTCCAGTGCCTCAACCTTACATCTGTACATAACTCCATCCAAAAGAGCAACCAACCACACACAAATCATCTGCGAGCAATTCATTTCCGCATTGGCTGAGTGATCCTTGACCTCCGACATCTGGCTGGTTTAGGACACTGCGAACTGGACGGCACGTCACTTCGGGACGCGAAGGAACACTTTGAACCAAGAACATGGAGATCTACCTTGACCCTGCAATTTTTCGGGTCAAAGGCCGCCGGGTCATCAGCGATGACCCGGGATAACATCGGATCCAGACTGAGGCAATCTTCTATCACCTTGTGTGCAGTCTTATAAGGAGTTCCACTAATCATCCTGCCGCCAGGTTACTATAATTCTAATTACAAACTAACAATAACGTGATATGTATAGAATCATATTACATTTCACATCGTTGGAATAAGTTACTTCTGGTTTGAGCTTTAATGGGCTTAACTATTTTGCGACAACAGTCGTGCATACGTCTATGAAGGCATATGAATTTCTCATAGCTTCTTCTCATGACAGTTATATAACTTAAATTCCCATAGCAGCCACTTCTAATGGACACTTGTTTACTCCATATATAATTTTTATTCTCCTACATGTAGTTACTTTACGATCGCACAATTGTCAATTTGCTCAATTACGATTTAATTTTTCATTAGGCGATTAACCAATTAATTAGATGTTTGATTGTGATAAGAAAATGGATTTAGAATTTCCAGTTTACGTGGATTTTCATTTAACCTAGAGAGTTACTTTTATTGCTATAAACAGAGTTCGAACGCTGTTCGAATAATGGGCCGCCCAGTGCATATTATATAAAATGCGTTTCTGTGATAAATTTGAAGAGACAATTCTATAAGAAATCTTACGATTAGTTTCAGTAGCGCGCTTAGATTTTATTTTTTTATTCAGATTAACATTTTCAAACTGTGATCTCATCTGTTGAAACTGTGATATTAGATTTAAGAATGTCCAGCGGTTATACTGTGATTTAATATTAAGAACGATTAGCAAAAACGATTTAGTCTAATTCTAATTATTAATATAATGAAAAACATTAGAATTACATTTTTTTTAAATGTGTTTAAATTTGATATAAATTTTATACTTGAAATTCTCCATACATTACGTTATCAAATAATTAATTCTATTTAAAATTTACTTTCACTAAATTTGATATTTGATATAAATTATATAATTGTTAAGAAATGTTTATTAAATGTTCCCTTAGCTTTTTGCATTATGATAGAAATTTAAAATAATGCTGTTGCAGAAATGTTGCTATTTATATTTATTTTTTATTATAATTGATTTCATTATTTACATACTTTTTTCCGTTATGAAAGTTTATTTTTGTATAGTATGTTGACGAATTTTGTTCTTTTAATTAACTTTTTATTTTATTATTTCTTGAGTTTTCAAAATGAATTTTTGCATTGTTGAATTATTTGAATTATTCATTCTTCAAATGTTGCGTTGTCAAATTTATCGATCTTGTTTTCATATTTCGTTTTTTATATTAAAAAAAATTAATTTTTTATATATTTTTTAAAATCACTAAATAAAATAACTTCAATTTTAATATTTTTGTTATTATTTCATCAAAAATCATTTTGTTATATTAATAATGATATAAGGACTAAATCGTTTTTCATGAAATATATAAATTATATATAATAAAAATATTATATATACTACAAAAATTGTGATAAATCATGAATGTGATATTGCGAAAATTGATTTAAGGAGAGGAACAATAGACTTTAAAAAGAAATTAAACAAAATTGGTATAAATTGTATGAGCTAGGGGAAAAATGCAATATTGTATAACATGTCTTCCAGAACAGTGCAATTATATAAAACAATATGAATTAATACTAAACTGTGATCTACGATTGTAAAAGATTTTGCTTTCGGACAACTCAAATTCGCAAACTTCCGGAAACTATTATAAGATTCAATATTTTAGTTTAAGCGGAATTATACAGCTCGAGCGTTTTTTTGTGATACGTAGATTGTTTCGGTCGTCGATCATGATTATGTGCGATCGGTCAGGTCGACGTTATAGCTGAAATCTTGTTTTTCTTTGTTTGCTTTTTCGACGTTCTTTTCCGATTGCGTATTGTTTAATAATATCAGTCGTAATTTTTTAGATGTGCTTTTTTCGTCTTTTAAATAAACATCGTTTTTTTGCGTGTGTACTTTTCATTGGACAGCATGATCCAATACAACATATATCGGCTTTGTGTGCTTTTTATTGTATGTTTATGTACTATTGTATTCATTGCATTTTGAGTAATATTAACAATAAAAAAAAAAAAAGAAAATTGAACAATTTTATTAACCCTTTTTTTATCATCCTTACTAATGTTTACAATTAAAATGTACGTAATAAAAAAATTTCATACAATTCACAAATCTAACAAATTAATTCATGTACTTTTACTTATGTTACAAACACTTTTTACATTTTGTCTAAAAATATATATTTATTAATTATATATTATCTCTGATAACCAAGCTTTATGCAAAATATTCGCATAAAGATGATTTATTTAAATTTAACTCCTCATTGGCATGTAAAATTTGCATAAATAATGTTCATGCATTTAGAAAACAATTGTTCGTTCAAATTCATAAATAAGTCAAAAAAACAATTTTTGGTTTTCAATACTTGAAAACTTTTTAATTTGTAAATCAGATTTATGAAAATTATGCAGCATAGTCAGGAGTTATATTTGCAAAAAGTGTCTGTATAGTATTTATATAAAGATTGCAAGAAATTTACAGAAATATATATTTCCGTAAATTTTTAACCAGATAACCATATTTAACCGAATGGTTATCAAGGATTCTTATTATCATTATATATAATTTATTGACTATTTTAAATGTACAATGCAATTTTTTATTTTATATAATTTAAAATTCAAAATTATGTTCATATTCGATAGTTCATATTAGATTCATTTTTTTATTAGGTTTTATCCTTATATACGAGTCACTTTTAAGAAGGTCAGATAAATTAAAATTTATCATTTTAATAATAGTTGTAAGTACAGTATTTGCGAAAATTTTAAATATGGTGATAGTATTAGTAGACAACAGACATGATTACTTTAAATAAATAATATATTGCTAAAGGATAAAAATAAGAAATGTAAAAGAAAAGACAAATAAAAGATAACACAACAAAATTATTGCAAAATACCCATTCGCAATTCCATTATATCCTTACATAAGTAACTTGAGTATGTTTTTTTAACTGAACAATAGTTCAGTTAAAATAAATACTTCGTAACGATAACTGAAGAATATAAGAATCTTATAACTGAAAGGTCGTTGCCCCATCTACCAAAAAAATATCAACCCTCGTATCTTTATATTTAAAGCTTTCTATCATAGATGGCGTAGTTTTATAATCGGTACCTGAAAGGAATACTTGTTACAATTCGCGCTTATGTTTTCATAAAAATCAACTGACATAAATTAATGCATTTAGATTTGTTTTGATGGTTGTAAATATTTTAATTTTGGTTTTAATAAATTCTGTATACATGTATTTTTGAATGCGAGTTGTTGTTTTTTATATAACTTATAATTTCATTTCTATCATAATAAAATTTTCACGTATTTCAACTTAAATTAAATAAATATAGTAGAAATTTTGTTTTATTTTATTTCATTAAATTAAATTTTTCAAGATCATTTCTATTATAATTTTTTCTGTTTTATCTTCAATGTAATCGTGACACATACGATATCCCACATTTCATATAATCATTTCAAAAATATATATACTTTATGCTTTCTTATGATTAATCCAATCCATTCTGTCACAGGTACACTTAGCACACGTGTTGAAGTCGCTTAATAGTAAGCACACAAAATCCGCAATACAACACCACAGACCAGTCAAGCCTGAAGAAAAACTTCTTAGTCCTACATCTTTAAGAAATCCTTCGTGGCGAATCCCACTCAATCGCGGCTTACCGCCGAATCTTTTTTTCTTTGCTTTTTATTTGCAGTCGAGAATACTCGTATCGTGTTTCGTTATGGAAACTTTGGACACTATTGTCAAATATCTCAAACCCCATCATGGGTAGAACTTGTTAACATATCATTAAATTGAAACTTGAAAAAACCACAGAATTGTGCAAGGTGAAAAAAAAACAGTTTCTATGGTTTCTAAAGATTTTTACAAATATGTAGAGAAAGAGTCGGGGAGGCAATGTCATAATAATAAGTTTATAACTAAACATTACGAGACAAATTTTGATTGGAACAGTTTCATATACAATTTACGGCACGATTTGTAATACATTAGCAGTGGCAGTTATCCAGGTGTTACAGAAATAAAGGCATTCCAGGACCGAAAATTGCAATGTGACATAAAAGGTATCCGAAGCGTCAAACATTTCTTTATTTGGGATCTGTTGTTCAGTGAGTTTGATTACGGTTGAGGAATACGCTCGAGCAGGTTTTCAAACAGCTTCGGACGCCTCAAAGTCTCTAAAGGGCCTTGCTCAGGCAGCCTAGTATTATGGAGTGATTTTCGAGTTATTTCGACTTATTTGCTACAAAAGACGCACTCCGGCATTGTACGACACTCAAAAAAGTGGCTATCCGCCATCAGATTCATTAGAATAACACGGGACTTGTTGAATACTCAACAATGTTGCGCAACGTACCTTTATCTCAGATTTGCTTAATTAGCGAGATATTTACGATTATGGTGTCGCTACGCTGGCCGACAGGGAGAAGCCTGAAAAGGCTTCAGTAATTGGATTATCTTTTTTTCTCTCTACGTGGCAGCCCAGGTGTGATTTTGCAAAAATATGTTTTTGATCTTAATCAAGTTTTTTATCTCAGATAAAAACAACAAGATTTACTACAATTTTTAAAACTAAAAAACTGACAAAAGAATAATATTTAATTGTTTTATTATTATGATAAACATTTTTAGATATTATTGTAAACACCGCTGGATTCATTGCCATTTTCATTTTTCTATTTAACAATGTAACAATATATCGCATTTCAGAAAACTTTATGACACACAGCTATGAAATGTCCAGAAAAACATCTACGGTAAGAAAAACAACCTCTATTTTGTAGATCGTTGAAATCTCGCCTGGATAATAGGTTCAATTACAAAATAGAAGTTGCTGACGTACAAGAGAAAAAGAAGCAGCTGTCCGTTAAATGACAACTTTTAAGGTGGACATAGAGAGGCAAATTTGCGCGACTCGAAATTTCAGTAGACATAATAAAATAACGATCCAAATAAAAAATAAAACACAATGGCGAGCCGTGACGTTAACAGAAATCATTGTGAGCTGTGAAGTATATAGATTTGCCATAAAGCACGAGCGTGTAAAAAGCAAAAGAGAGGATCAAAAATATATGAGAAATCCTAAAAGTTGCCGGGGGACAAATTTCGTTAAAATGTATCTTTTCGAATTTGAGCGGTCACAATTATTGTGTTATTTGACGGCATTTAGCTCTGAAAGAAATTAACTCGAGGATTCGCCGTCGCCTCGGTTGACGAGTTCAAAAGCCAAAACGGTTTTGAAAAGAAGAGCCGCGGGCTTTCTCACTGTAAATTTTGACGATTCGATCGAAATAAAAGCAACTGCTCGGCGCAGAATGAAGAGTCGATTGCCAGGTGCTTGGCTGGATTATTCAAAACCGATAATAGACATATTTAAGTCAATCTTGCACGTCAAATTTGTGTTTCGCATGACTCATAAAATCATAGCAACAGCTGACTAAACGAAAAATTCTACTTTTGTTCAGGCAAAATTTTTTTATGCTTTATTCATTAACACGTACAAATTGAAGGCAAAAATTAAACTTTAAATTAAAAATATATAACCCTATTTTTATTCCGCGTTTCTTGTTTTTACGAATAACACAAATATTTCTCGCATAATTTGAACTTCTTTTTTGTAAAGGTAAAAGTCGCGGCGGAAATTTAGATTTATTTCCCTGTATCTGCTTTATTTGTTCAATTTTTGTCTTTCACCAACTTTCAAGTTTTTGAACAGAACCGAATAAACCGGAACTTCTGTTTCACAGTTGAAATCAATGTGACAGATTTATCGTGCCAAGACACTTTGTATGAATAAATTGAGGTTTTTGGTAGTTTTAACAGCCGATTATTGTTTCGGCATGCTCCGAAGCAAACAAAAGCACAAAAGATGATACAGTGACGTAACTTATAGTTGCAGTGCAGCAAAGACATTAGTGATGGTCATTGAAGAGTGGTCAAATTCTTCGTTGAAAATAAAAGACCACTGGCGTGAACGTCTGCGAAAGTTTTACTTTACAATATAACTACGAACGGTGGAAATAATTTCCTTTCTATCGTTATTTCATGAATGGATGACGATGAATAATAAAGACTAGTATTTCAAGGGTGTGAGGATAATGAAAATATATAATTAGCCGCATTAGGATGAAATTTATGAGACTTTTGTTTGTGTTCAAATGAATAATTTGACATTCCTTTTTAATTTTATTATTTTCTCTGACAACTTTTTGAATTTCACAAACATTAAAAAAAATCATTCTATCAAAAATTAACAGGCCAAAATGTTTAAACAATGAGCCAAATAATTTTTATTTTGGTTTATATTATTATGTAAAATATTATAATTGAAATTACTAATACAACATTTCCTTACGCAATGGAACAGTTTTTATGATCACCACTTGAAATAATTCCAAACAGAAATCCACTTTGGATTGGAGTTGGAAAAAAAAGTTCTCATTGTATGAAATAGACAATGGATATTGTAGGAGGATGATTGTCAAAATTGGGCAATACATTTTTTTGAGTGTATTATAAGTAGCGCGGATGAAAAGGAACAGTCTTACGCGTCTTCATACCCGATACTTTCTTTTAAGTTGGGAGAGAGAGATCGCTCGAGCGTGACGTAGGTCAGGCTCTTTTTATGGCAACCCCTCAAAGGCGAAGAACCATCCCTGACACTCGGGTACAGTGGTGGCAATAAGGCCCGAGTGCTTTTGAGTAGCCGAGCTGATCTTTTGTGCACACGTGCACGGCGGAATCGTAAATTTGAACATGGACAAAGATCCGCTATAAAAACCCAGAGGACGGCCAATGAAAGCCATACTAAGTGGATAATAGACCGTCGCCGACTATAACATATTGAAACTTATCCGACGATCTATTTTATTTCAAATGCACGGGCAAACTGCTTTTTACGAAAACTAATTTACTACAATTATCCACAGTGAAGAAAGGTGAAAAATGATCCGACCAAACACAATCGAGAGTCCTTTTTTGGAGTGTGCTATATCGTGATGTTTGATCGCCTTCGAGCACAATTTTCGTTACGATTCAGCATCAAGCTTTTGTACTTTCATCCTCAATGACATTTTCATTTAATCATTTCCTAGTCATTTACCATAACTAACAATCCCCCCCCCCCCCCTCTGGAATTCACAAATAAGTTTCATTTTTTTATTAGACAGAAATCGTCGCAAATTGATTTATAAACGGGCGTAAAACTGAGTTTATATTTATCTGAAGATATGATTCAACGGTGTCCAAATATTCGGGGGACCTCGGTGACAAAATTTATCATACAATTTACAGCAAGGGACATGATTGGGCGACGTGGAAAAAAAGGGGATGAAAAAAATGTAACACGAGATCCACACGTGGTTTGAAAACCGAAACGACAGTTTCACCCTCGTAGAGAAATGCACGAGCCTGCGGACACTTGTGCGGGTTTCGTGTTTAAGGAGGCATCATACAAGGGCCAAGCTTGACTCGTTTTCATGGAGATATATTTGGAAAGGCCGTCGAAAACATTTGTTAATGCGACGCATTTTAATAGGATCTCAGATTTCGCGAGCGCTCCAAGTTTCGTGATGGCGTTCCCTGGTGATAGGACTAACTAATGGCGCGTTATCCGATTCTACTTAACCTTTGACACACCAAGATTTTTTTAAAAACTCAAACGAGTTATGTCGTCTCGCTGTACGTTTCCTATATCTACAAATTTTATGAAGATTGATTGACGTTCGTGTCACCGCGAGGTTTGACTATTTTTGTATACATACTATTTTCAAACATTTTTTTAAAAATAATCAAACAAATTATTCTACAGCATTGCCGCGCAGTTGATTGACGATTTGATACGCCATTCGTCTTTTTTGTTTAACCCGATGACGCTTCTGGAAGATAAAAAAAAACTGAAAACCTTATGTTTCATAAACATAAAAAATCGAACACAATGAGATTCGGATTTGCAACGAGCAAACATCTTTGTTGGATTTCTAGAAATGAACAAAAGGTTTCATTTTTTTACAGTTCAGAAAAAAAAATGGGTGGCTTAATTAATCTCACACCTTAGGGCTGGGAAACCTAAATCAACCATAAAATTCCAAAGTAGCCAAATCACCTTTTATTCGTACAAAAAACCTCATTTACAAATACTATAGATCAAATTTACAGCATCTTTGGAGCCAATTATCTCTGAATGGAAAGCGCAATGGAACATCTGAACTGTCAGAATCATTTCCTGCGCTCGGATTTGATACTGCCCAATCAGCAGTTAAATCCATATGAATAGGAGTGTTGAACACTTGGCTTTGAAAATGAAACGTGAATAATCATCTCGAGATTATTAGAATCAAAATAGGAAAGCCTGGCTCGTAAAACAGCAATATTTTAGGAACTACGCCATCAGGCTCGTGTTCTAATGACTGATAAATGAACCTTCTGTTGTACAAAACAAGGATAAATGTCACGTATCCTGGTTCCTAGGAACTCAACAGATCCACGCCTCCAGGCTCGCTGTTAAGTGCTATTAATAGCCAAGATCCTTCCGCTAAGACGACACATTTGAGGTCTGCCGAAAACCCCGTAAAGTAACCGAGAAAGCGGAAACGAAAAGTGCGTCGACATAAAATCAAACCCAAAAGAACTCAAATAAAAAAACAAATTTCAAGCAAAAAAGATATTTGTCAGAAAAAAAAAAGAAGTGAATAAGAATTAGCACCATTTGATGTTCTCTTTTTTATTTGAACTTGCAGTAAAAAAAAAAATTCCACAGGATTCGTGGGAACGAAAACGATATCCGTAAAAAAAAGGGAATAAAAAAGCGCCTCGCAGGATCAGAAGTGCAGGAACGATTTTTTTTATTGCGAGTACGCGAACCTGTGCGCAGGTGCATTATTTGTGACTTTTTATGGTACTTTTTCGACTCTGGTCGTGGACTCGCACTTTTTATGCATTTTTTTCGTGCTCTCCCGTTCCCCTCGAGAATATGAACAGGTAATTCATAAATAGGGGATATCAAGAGGGCCCATAATTTTTGGAACACCCTTTAAGAATCGTACCACCAAGGAAGAACATATATTTCCATATTTGCCGAGGACTCTCGAGCTGATCGCACGCATAATCAGACGATTTAGCATAATTTTCAGTCGGAAGATGAATATTAATTGAAAATAAGGATAATGGTCGGGCAGTTGCGGATTAAGTGCGCGCTTATTCCAATCTAAACGACGGTGAATTTTCGATCTGGGAGGCCTCCGCCAAGGCGAAGACATTGTCGAGGCAATAATAGACCTCAGTGGCCTGTACTCTGAGAATCACAAAAAATGCACCCATTGGTACATTTTTTATGACGTATTATATGGTATAGAAATTTGGCCCCTGAATGGACACCTATGCGCCGGACAGGAAGCGTGCAACAATACTTTTCTATCCAGCGCCCGAGAGCGTCTTCGCTTTCTTCGTTCGTTCGGGGCCAGAAAATTTACAGAAACGTCTTGAGAATCTGCGCGATCTCCCATCCGGTGTCGTGTTTCCGTCGAGATGCGAGTTGATTTATAACGCTCGCGATGCGCACCGAGCCGGACAAATGTTTTGAGGGTTTTGTGGAGTTTTTCTTATATTGTGTCATTTTTTCATGAAATCTAAGATCCAATCGTCAGATTTCGTCTCGTAGACCTTTGTAAACAGAATATTTTATATAAAAATGTTTCGGTGATGATGCTTGGGCAAATACCGATGAGGTTTTAAAGTTTACAAGATCTCTTCCTCAATGTTGATTCAGTGACCAAAAATTTTTGTTGACAAGAAATATGTGCGTCAGAAGAATTGAATGAAAAAAAAATTTTTTCAAGCGTTTTCCTTCCGAGGGCATTATTTGTGCTTTACAAAAATGACACTCATTTCTCTTTGGAAAACTTTTTGAATTGTCGATATAAATGTTCCAAGGGGATGACATTTCAACTGCGACACAGGAGTGATCGTTACGAATTTTCCCCAACGGCCCTCTCATAGAAAACACACAATCGAAAATTTCCACTGATTTTCGTGACAAAACGAACTCACACCCCTCTCTCCTAATTCAAAACATTTTGAGATGCTTCTCGCTGCCTACAATAATTTTGCCTCCTTTAGCCTAGAATTGACGTTAAGCCCTTGATATATGGATGATGTGACTATTACAACAGTTTGTATCCAAAACTATTATTTACATAGGTTTCGACGTCATTGCATTGTCAACAAATGAAAATTTAGATACTAATTTTTCTTTATGACTTTTCACGCAAGTTCGATACAAAATAGAAATTTAAAAAAATAGTTTTTTTTAAGTCACGTGTGAAATAGTCAAAGTAATTTTCTATTATTTTTAAATTTTCTCGAAAAAAATAATCAAGAAAAATTTAAACAAGTCTTTTTTAAATTCGTAAATAAATTTTTCCTGTATCATTAGCAAACTCCAACACCCCTCTTGGATATAAAATAATATAAAAATAGCAGACACAAAGATCAGGATAAATGACACTGTGTCGTCAATGATTTCTCTTTTAGCTCAAAATTAGCATAAAACCAAAAGTCTATTCTACTTTCCTTGATATACATTACAATGAAACATCATCTCATCCTCGAATAAAATAACTTTGACAATCAAGAAAAGTTCGAAATTCGGACGCGTCCAATAACTCCGAGGCTTTATATTGTCATACGCGAAAACATCTGTTTCATCTGTTACCAAACATTCGACAAACGAGGCAGGAATTGTGTGCACACATCTCCCAGCGCGATACTTTGTCCAAGAAAAATTGTCTTGGTTCTAAAAAAAGGGGGCGATCGCGCCCGAAAGGGGCATCCAGCGGAGAAGCGTCGACTTTCGCATTATTCGAGATCACTTTGGGCCGGGGAAAAGTCGTTAAATAGATTTTTAGTCTACACGTGTTCACGGGAGAAATAGTTGTCAGTCCTATCGAGATCACAATAGGTGAGACGCCCACAAAAGACACCCATCATCCTTAAGTCAAAATTTTCTGACACGACGCGGCCCCGAACACCCCATGATAATAAATAATTAAGTGCCGGAATATCAGCCAAGCGTGACGTTTCTATTAAAAAATCGTGTGGCATTGTAAAATGGTTGAATATTTTTTTTTATTCGCATCAATAAGGCCTATTTAACTGATTAATCGTGCATTTTTTAAATTGAGGGAGAAAATATACGATACAGGGTGTATTTTGTTCAATCTCAATCGTTCTTTGTTCGATCACTATATATATTTTTATTTCGAATAATAAAATCTTTTTGCATTTTTGAACGCTTCAAAATAATGTTCTCCAACACCTGTTAGCAATTACAAATCAATCATGATAAAACATTAATTTTTTCAATTTGCAACACTTGAACTTTAGCTTTAATAAGACAGGTCTATTAAAAACACAAGGGCAAGATTCCTCATTCACGTTGAAAAGTGTAATAATCCGATTACCTTGAAACGATCGAATGAATTCTTCAGCTCCCTGCGTCGATCCAGACATGATTATCCATATTCAAACATAAAAATCATGTAAATAACAAAAAAGCGAGATTGCATTTTACATTGAAAAAATTTTGAAAACATAAAGAACATAAACCATTCAAATATGTGGTTGTCATATGATTTCAAAGTTGTCGTCCCTCTTAAGGTATTATCGAAGATACAATATACAAATGTATGAACTTTTTTTCAGAAACAAAAATTACCATTGAAGGTAATGTTAGTTGTGCCATTTCAATGATTAGAATTTTAAAACCTGCAGGTCTTTTGAAGTTCGCAGAAATTCAGTGCGTATCGAATCGTTTTGTTAGATGGCGAGGCGAAATGATTCAACCGAAAAATAGCGAGTGGGCTAAATCCGGCTTTGATTTTACAAGGCCGAGGAAACACAGGAGTCAATGGCAACGGTGTGCATGTTGTCGCAGATGCATGCCATTAGTACGAAGTGCGGTTAATGCATCGTTAAGTCAACAGCAGGTACTCCGTCATTGTTCGTCGACATGCAAAATCGTCTGTCATAATAATTACTAACTGTTAAAGAATGTTCAGGTGCAACAAATTTACATCTTTTTTTTTTCGCGTGTTTCTTTGATCAATGTAAAATAAATATTATGAGGTAGGAAAAACTAGAAAAACAAAAAATAAACATGTATATTGAGTTTCAAAATTTTTCTTCTGTTTTTCTTCTGTTTGATGTTTTATTAGATAGGTAAACAGAAGTAATATATTTTCCTTTTGCCTAAACCAAATCATTAATTTTAAATTGATCTATAAATGAACTGGAAAATATAAATAAAAATATTATTTGATAAAGTTTGAAAAAACGTTCGAAAATGGACTAACACTTAATTATTAATATTATTAATAAAAATATTCAACAAAATTTTTTCAAAAAAATTAATTTACATTTCTCAAATCAAAAGAGAATTAAAATTTTTCATTTAAAGAACTTGTACATTTTGTTGATCATGGAATCTATTGAATCGGTTTCAAAAAGACAAAACTACCCTAAAAACCATAATTTCAGGTTTTAATTCCCCCATAAAGTATATCTACATCACAATTTTGTCGACCGATCGTTATTCTTCTTCGTTGGCTTTTTATCTGCGACTTTTTTTGTTGGTCTTCACCCGCTGCGAGGCACTGCGACAACCTAATCTGCTGAATCCGAGTAAGTCCCCGCATTGATTGAACAATCGCATAAAACGTATCCGTAATGGGAGAGAAAAAAATTGAGGCAGTTGTCAACCTCGTGGAGAGAGATCCGGGCCAAATGATGCCCAGGGCCAAAGACCGCCGGACAATGGGGCTTCGACGGCGCGAAAAGTCCGAGCAAAGGCGCAACAAAGCCGACTGTTGTTAAATATTTTTGTCACTGGCAACATCTTTGTGACGACGCTGGCCACGTCGTCCTTTCAAGTCGAGCCCCGGGGGTTGCTCGGTCTCGTTAATTTGCGCCATTGTATAACATACCACCCTGTACATGCGCCACAGCCATAAAGTGTCACGTTTTTATTTTTGCAAGTCACAAAATCTTGTAACATATCATGGCCCGTTTCTTATTCTTGCGTTACCAATACGATTGTCCAGGTTTCAAAATTATTGTTAGAGTTCTGTTATTTACATGATGTTTTACAGCAGGCAAGTTCGAGATAAAAGGAGAGGCGATCATCGTATTAGATTCATATATTAAATCCAAAATTGAATACCTTTCCAGAATTATATTTAAAACTTTAATTTTTAGGTTTTAATAATAACCTGTGGTCTATAGTATTTATTTATTTATTCTCATTTTGTTGTCATTTTTTTGTCATTTTTACCCTAGTTACCCTATTTCTGTTCACTAATCAAATTCATTCATTCAAATTAAAATTAAATTTAAATGCATACGCAATTTGTTCTTTTAGTGTTTATATTTAAAAAATTCTAAAACATGAGAGTCTAAGTTCGATTTGGCGTTTTTTTATTTTTAGATGAATTATATTATTTGCATCTATATCCAATAACATATTAATTTACAGGACGCCCATTAACAGGCAGTATATTTCACCCAAGTCATGATGAAAAAGTCCGTATCGCCCAGTAGACAAGCGGATTCGGTGTTGAAAAAACAGTGTTTCGAGCTGTTCATCATCAAGTGAGCGTATCGAATGCGTTCAAATTATTATAAGCGCCCGTGTTTCCGACGACACGTGACATCGTATCGTCGAACGACATCTGCATTAATTCGTGTCCTTGGTTTCGGAATAGCTACCCAGACCTGGTTTATGTCGAGCAGATTCGGAAATTAAGTTTTATCGACTTTATTTATTCGTTTTTTTTTTTTTTTTATTTTTTCGTTGTCACCGGCTAACCTCGCCTACCGTATTACATGCACATGTGCACTCAAGACAGTCATTTATTCGAATCCCTCATCAAATAATACTCAAGTTATACTTTCAGTCTAGAGTTTTCATCAATACTCTTTTACATCTTCTCCATCATGAAAATGTTTTCCATCTTCAACTTCGGTCACGCAATTTTCCAATTTTTCAAAAAACTCATTCTCAATTTCTGGATAAATTACTCTCCACATTAAATAATCATGAGCATGAAATACGAGATCACTTTCCTGACCGAAAATAGCGCCATTTTAGCCGGCACGTATGGCTTTCAACAACGCCCCAACTGCAATGCAGCCCTTGCGATGAATATCCACGCTAATGTATGACATCGCACGGACGCCTTTGTTGAGAAGATGCTGGGGGTGTGTCTCGGAGCGCCACGGGAGCCGTGGCCCTATTTTGCAGCCAATAATGGCAAACGCCTTTTCTACGGATGTCCCCGCGGAAGAAAAGCATGTTCGAACAATATTCTTACGAAAAATCACGACTGATCTTGACAAAGTTCAATATCCGAGGGGGTGGAGATCTTGCGCTCGAACTTTGTTGCCATTTTCTCATTCTTACAATTCACTTTGGGATGTGACTTTATTTAAATATCAAGCTTTATGGTGATTGATGGAAAAAGAAATTGATTGTTCGCGAATTCGAAAAGTTTTTCAGCATTCTGTAAGTTGTTTTTTTTTTTTTACTTTTCAAGACGGTGGACATTGTGTGAATGAAAGTTCAAGATCCGGGGTGGTTCGTTTTCCAAGATCACATTTTTTTTCATTGCAAACGATATTTTCGAAACAGAATTTTGAGAATACAATTTTTTCCCGATAATTAAACATATTTATTTGAGATTCAATTTTTTATAATTTTGTTTTTTGTTTAATTCTCTATTTTCAGATGTGTGACATCATAATAAATCCAACACCGTCTTGATCCTTGATTACACGGCTCGTTGACGGCTCGGGATTTTTCGCTGCGATGCCTCCGTAAAAGTTGCGTGTTTATTTTTTCATGAGGCCCGAGGTGTGCTCGGAAAAATTGTGTTTGCCAAGTATTTCACGCAGCTCTTAGTTCGATCCGCACGGGAGCCAAATAATTGAGCGCACAAAGTGCTCAGCGATGTCCTCTTTCGTCGAGCCGCCAAACCACACCACACGGCTGAATTATTTTAACGCGAGATTGGGCCGGCGTTAACGCCTCGTGATTTATCTGAAGTGCGACGGTAAACACGCCGCCTTGAATGCTTCTCAACACGGTAGGCCATTGAATGCGCGCCGCACTTTTTTATTTCAACATTATACTCGAGCGTCGTCACTCTCGGCGTGAAATTCTGCTTGAGGTTTCTTTTTTCTTTTTTGTCGCGCTGCACACACTCTCCCGCTTGTTTTGGCTTATTCCAACAGAGCCGAACTCGTCGATAAATAAACAACTTAATTAATTACTGAATCCATTAATTTTTTTAATTTGCATACTCGAGTTTGTTATTTGATTGCCTTGTTGGAAAAAAAAATCAATAATCCTCGCCTGAAATGATTTTTTTATCTGATTTGCATTTCTTTTTTTTTTAAGTCAAAAAACGAAAGTCAGAGAAAAAATTAATCAACCATTTGTTTTATTAAAACAAATATATGTAAGATAAAGAAAAACATTCCTTGAGTACAATTTACACTGTGGGACAAAATAAATAAATGAGTCTTTAGCTCCATA
The DNA here is from genome assembly GCA_030522925.1 of Trissolcus japonicus. Classification (NCBI taxonomy): domain Eukaryota; kingdom Metazoa; phylum Arthropoda; class Insecta; order Hymenoptera; family Scelionidae; genus Trissolcus; species Trissolcus japonicus. The sequence goes on along the minus strand of JAPYZS010000154.1, from coordinate 15,574 downwards.
ATGGTCCGAAAGAAAAATGATCATCGCGTTCCTTTTAATTGTGATTGATCCCTCCATTGTCCCGATGTTAGAAAACAACCAGGCTTGTGTGAAAAGGTCGTCTTCTGCGATCGCAAAAATCTGATATTAAATAACTAAGAAACACCTGCATGTGGTCGGTAATTAGATTGCCTACGGGTCAGTCCTTTCTTTTTCTTTTTTTGTTATTCTCCGTCTTTTATTTTGCTTTCATTAGATTCTAAGGACGGAATTTGCTACCCCGCCCTTGAGGGCGTACAGTATTATAATCGGCATTGAAATGCTCACCTAATTTACGGGTTGCGCTCGTGTCTTGTAACATAAGACACGATTAGAAAAGCGTCAACTAATTTCAGGAGAAACAGATTGTACGCACCGGAAACAAGCAAGATGTAAAATCTGGCTCCTTCGACGTTTTGAAATTGATCATTTTCAGATTTCTATAAATCCATTGAAAGAAATAATAATTAATGATCTTTTATTTGTTCAATTCTAATTAAAATAAAGGTTGGTAAAATAAATGATTTTGTATGAGGACTTTTTGGTTTTTAAAAAATTGGAAAGACATTCAGAGAATTGGGATATTGTCTCGGCTGATTAATTGTTTCTTGACATCTTTTCAGCGCGATTGTTTTACCGTTCAAGTGTCTAAGAACACTGTTGTTTTCGTCATATCTCACAGACCGTTTGTCATAAGAGACACCTTGCGTGTGTCAACATTGTTTCGTTTTTTGTTTCTAAAAAAGTGGCTTGTAAATAAAAGTTAGCAGTTTTTTTGTGCACTTTCCCTTCCAAAAATGTTACATTTTTGTTAACCTGCTGCATTTCAAGTTCTTTTTCATATAATTGTTGTGTTATCTTTATGACATTACTTTCTATTTACTTTTTGATAATATAAAGTTTTTCGGAAAAAGTTTGTTTTTTCATCAATTATACCTTCGTTTGCAGTATTTGAAAATTTAACAATCACATCCATTAATTCTCCGTATATTTCAGAAACGGAAAAACAAGTTCAAAATAAACTAATTTCTTTGTGTCTATTTCACGAGTAAAAATGTTTTTATTATGGTGATTGATCGATACAATTGTTTGGGGATCGTTTTTAGTTTTAGTGTTCTACATATTTTGACTTTCAAAGACTAAAAAAATTTTACCAAGGAAATAATTTTGGTATTAGTAAGGGTGTTAAGCTTTTTATGTCAGTGACATTAAGCCCCTGAGCTTGAAGAGGTTGTCAGTCTTCGAACTTTATTAATCGTCTCGTAGATGTAGTTTTGTCAACATGACAATTTGATTACCAAATCAGACGATGAAAAAAAATATTACTTCGTATTTTTGTTTTAAATCTTATACTTTTCTATAAACTTTATTCAAAACTTTGTTTCATCCTTAAACAAAATATAAATAAGAATGTCTCTTAAACCTGAATAGAACAAAAAATTGAAAGGTACGAAACGTTGAAGGAAACTGCATTACATGAAATTAGATTTCTTTTGAAATTATGGTTTTACAAGAAACATAAAAGAGTTGTTAAAGGCGAGGCTAATCCACAAGTTGTTGCACTCGGGCAGGATGATCCGCGATTTCAAAAGTAAACTACGTAACGCATCAGGCAAAGTTTGAAGGAATAAAAAAGGGAGCGAAAGTGCGCCGAAGCGAGCAATTTCAACCTCGTAATTCCACGTCTCAGTCGAATGCGAGACACGTCGCGAATTTAGATCGACCCGATTAGAGGCTCGAGTTTTGTAAGCGTCTCAAAAGACTTGCGACAACAAGGATTGCTTATAGGTGCACGTTTAACGCATCGCTGGAGATTCTTAATGAGCCGGTCCCGGATTTAGTTGTCGTTTACGGCGCAGGGCTGAAGATGTTGCGAGATCAATCGGGGCCTTGCGAGACGAGCGAGTGAAAAAAAAATAACATCGACGGCCAAGCACAATGATCGAATAAAAGCCGGTGGGGGCTCTCCGCAATGAAAGCGCATTCTCGAATTTCGCGTCGAATTGTTCGATGAGTTTCTTAGGGCCGCTTTTTTTATAGCGAGATTTCAATTGAGAAAATATGTTGTATAAATAGATGAAAACGCGCTGCGAGGCCATTCAACTTTCAATGGCCACGCAGCGATGCTTCGATGGATGCTAATAATGCGTAATTATCGATTCGGACTTGTGATACAAATATTTGTCTGCATTGGGCCAACTTTGACAGATCAAAATCATGTTTTTCAATATGAGATTTTGAGAGGTTCGTTGATTCCGAGATTGATTCTTTTTCAAACCATCATTTTTTTTCTGTGATGCAATATCACAAATATCATAATTAAAACTTTAAAAAAATGTATTATTTAAAAAGTTATTCGTTGTTTTTACGCGTTGTATTTAGGTTTCACTTGGATTTGATTTTAAAAACAATTTTCTTGGATTGTAACAAATTTCATAATATAAAATATCACAAACATTTTTTGTTTTCAAAAGTATTAGATTACTCATAGTCAATTTTATTTTTATTTATTTTTGAAGATTTTTAATTCCCTGCATGTGATATTTTCTCAATTTGTGGCAATATAAATTTCATAATAAAAAATGTCATAATTAAATTTTTTTTAAGCATTAGATTATTTATTTATAATTTATATTGTTTGGATTAAATTTTGAAAACTTTCTACTCATTTTTCCCCTTGCGACATTTTTTTGGTTTGTAACGAATTGCATAATAGATTCTGTATCTCATAGACACCCAATTTGATTTGGATATGAAAAAAAAATTCTAACAAATGAATAAAAATAAAATTTGTAACAAAAATGTGAAAGAAAAAATTGACCGAGCTCGACAATACGCAAACAACTGAAGAATGTTTTCAACCTCGTTTCCAACACTAAAGAAATGGAAGAATTTAATTCAAATCATTTTTCACATTGATGATTGCAAGATATTTTCATTATTACCTTACAAGACACAGTATGATAATTTCTTACCCCGCCGTACAACCTTTCCAAAGCTATTTTTCATCCTTTCAGATAAAAAGCCCCATAAATAAATTTCAAACTTATCTCGAGAATAAAAAAAAACTGAAAAATACAATTTCAATAAATACAACATGATGTGTAAAAATTTTACACTGGATAATAATTGTATTTCATGAAAATTTTCAAGTCATTCATGGTTTTTCACAGTTGTCTCGAATTGTCAACTTGTACATCATCCATACTATAAGAAAAGTCAAAGACTACAATTACACCAACATTATTTTGCTCAACATCATGCCCAAAATCATTAATAACTAACCAACAGTTGAAATAAAAAAAGGTACCAAGCCCATTGACACGGAGGCGACCAAAAAGCTTATTGTCAAAAACGTCCTAATCAGCAGGCGACATGCACTATTGCGTTGCCGCAAGCACGTTTGCTGATCAAAACCGTCGATTAACCGCCGTCGCATTCAATTAACGCGGAACCATCGTGGCAAAAGAATTATCCCCGGTTATTGTGAGGGGCATTGGAGTGGCGGTCCCGGTGCATCAAAGCGCGTCCGTTGTCAAACGAATTGCATTGGCCGTGACCATCTACATAAGAAGCCTTTGCTCGTAAAGAAGCGAGCATCGAGGCGGCCGACGTCGTCTTCTTACAAATAATGGCTGATCGCGGGCACAAAAAGAACGTTGCCGGACGGAGATCGAGAGAAAGAAAAGGTGAAAAGAAAAAAAAAGGGGGGGCCCGAATTTGGCTCCCCCGTGTCACGGCGAGTTAAAGTCCGCGCGCGTTATTGTAAAATGCGGGAAAAACTCGCGCGACAAAAAGCGCCGGAGGAGCCGCGCTAATTCGCCGGAACGGGTGGTCCCTTTGGATCGCGCGCCACCGGTGCCGTGTGTGTCCATTATATGACACCTCTGCGGCCGCGAACAATGCGCCCCCATAAATCAGGCCTGGCAAGCGCGACCAATCGCGCACAACGAATCGTGGAAAACCGTTTCGTCCTAGAACGAAAGTCGTGGACAATCACGCGACGAGCTTCGGTCCTACAATTTACATTGCGCCCATTAGAGCCGTATCCGGCGACGAATTCAATGTACGATTGGCGTTACGCGATACCCAGTTTACGCATTTGATCGCTTGTTAAAACGTTCGATTCAGTTCGAGTTGGTTAGTTTGTTATTTCGACGCGCCGTTTAGGACATTTTAACTTGATTGTGCCGACGGTAATGGGTTATTTATTTACAGGTGACAAAAGTTTCGGATGAAAAGTTTATTTGGTGTTTTTATATGGTTCAAATAAAAATTGTATTGAATTATTGTTTATATTTCTTTTTAATTTTTCTTTGTTTCTTTCGGGTAATTTTTTTTTTTTTTTAGATTTTATCTTTCGGTTGCGATGAAAATTAAATCAGTATTATGAGAAACAGCAAAAAGGCACCTGAGTGTTTGTGGTTGAAAACAAAAAGCTGCAAAATTTATGACATTATATTGTGTAGCATTCGCTTTACCGTCGTTAAATGCAGATAACTCCACAAGAGCAGAATTTTTATTGCGTCATTGTCTGACATGTCTGGGCCCCGAGCGCATTGAACCAAATCTAACACAATAGAGTGATAAAAATTTACGTCTCCATAATTTTGCGTAGAGACAAAGACGGATCCACAATTTTCCAAGACCAAAATTGCGAGCGCCTCTTCCTTGCGCGGGACTTGCGAATTCTGTCCAAGAAATCAAATCAAAATCCAGCCAATAAAGAGCCATTCTTAAATCGACTCCGACGAATTTCGGCTCGAAATCAAGCACACTTTTTTTTTGTTCAGTTGTAATCTCAACCGAAATCACCAAAATCCCATATCGACAAGCAAAAAAAACGAAACTATACCTCTTTAAAAAAGGAGCAATAAAGTCTCCCCTTCCAGATGCTGGGCTTATTACATAACGCAAACTTTTTGTCGTGCGATTTTGGGTGGAGAAAGCTAAGCCGTTTTCAGGAAGCGGTATAAATGACGAGCCAAGGCTCTCAATTTTTTTCCTCCGCTTTCGTCTCGCTTCATCCTTCGGAACGATATTTTATCTTTTTTTTTCTTTTTTTTTTTCTCGTGGCACTTCCAAAGTTGACGGGGCACTTGTTACGATGGTGCACGTGTTCTAATGGCCGCGAAGGGTCCAATGAGATATGCCCAGAGGATGAGCGGGGAAAAAACGAAACGAAAAAAACGAGATAAAGAGGCTGAGATAGCCGTCTAGGCGAGATTAGACGGACGAGGAGAATTTGACGCTTACAAACGGGCCCCTTGAAATTTTGTCCATGTTACGTAACCACTGCTCACGTGTTTTTAATGATAGCCTATAACCCGTAAAAAGTCACGATAATAACAATGTACGAAAGAGACGGAGATAGGCGCATGATTGATATCTTGAATTTGGGCTAATTTATAGCTCGAGTCGTGTAAAAATATGTCGTTAATTTGTTGAAAGTTAAGGAGCGTTTTATTAATTGTCGTACTGGTTTGGTTTTCACTACATTCATTTTCTTTTCTTTTTTGTTTTCAACTGTCAAACATTTATAAAGTCCAATTTTTTTGTCGCAATCAAACTGAATAGACGGAAGTGCACCGGAAAAAAAAAAGTTTAAGAGCTGAGAAAAAGTGAGAAACACTGAGGCGGATGTGTTATACAAATTTTTGCACACGTGCGACATCACAGAGGAAATGTAATGTAAAAATGACATAACAACCAATAAAAGGCATTTTTAAATGTGGATTTAATACCCGAGGTGGCATAAAAAGACGATAACATTTGAACGCACACGTGTTCCGCTTGTATCCTATGCTCTCAAACGCGGAAGAAAAATGTCGAGTCATCTGCTCGTATTAGTTTTTATATAATTCCATGTAATTTCGCTCGAAATACCATTTCCATGATTTTAAATTTTGATTTTTCTAATAAAAAAAAAAAAACAACGCCCCCGTCTTTTGTTTCTAAACGGTACTTTGGATTGTAAAACTTTTCTAATTACTTGCTGCGCATTCATCAAAAGTGGGCGCTTTTCATCGAACAATAAAGTCCTTCAGAAAACTTTTTCAACATTTTGCACGCCGTTTTTTCCTACGGCGTTATAAAAGAAAAGGATCCGCTGCGCATAAAGACCACCTAAGTCTTTCCTTTGATGTCTTCGCGAGTAACAATAAGGACCCATTCGGCTCAATTTTTCACGCCTTGCTTTTCATTTATTTCATCATTACGGGTTACTGTGTTACTTTCAAATTCAGTTAACACCTCCCCCAAATCGACTTTGTCGGGATGAACAAATGAATAGCATACCCATTTTAGGCGTTCGCTCGCATACGCAAATGACAATTGAGAAATTATACCTATAGCTTTTTTTATAATTTCTTCTCCCTGGGAGATTCGTTTCTTCAAAAAAAAATCACTTTCTAATGTATAAAAAAGTCGGGGGAAGTATCTTTTGGACAAAAGATAAATATTTAAAATTTTTTCACTTCGAGGATAAAAAAATGTTTCACGTTTTTTGTTTCATTTTTTTTTTTTTTTTTTTTATGAAAGACCTTTTTTTCTTAGTTTTTCTTTGTTTGCCTTTGAAAAAAGAAAGATATTGATGATGGTTGATTTCATTGTTTTTAAAACTTTGAATCTGAAAGAGACAGTGCATTGTTTTTGGGATCAGGCCCACGCTAATAGTATTTTGGACAATATAGCACTAACCAGGCAGGTGCAGTGTCACCGATGACGAAAACCATTGTTTCCTGTCACTTGACAACTTTTGTTATATGAATGGTCAAACGTCAAAGTTTCTATCCGTGCGAAATCACAATTTGTTTCGTCAACGCCTAGTATAACCGACAAATTTTCCAACGTACCTGTTTCATCCTTATTTAAAATCATTAAAAAATTATATTAATGACAAAAATTAAAACAAATGAAACCAGTTTTTCGTTTTGTGATTCCAAACGTTTTCATATTTCTGAATGGGTTTTTACCAAACAAGATGTAATCAATTTTTTCATCTTTTACAAATAAGAACAAATAAAAAAATTAATCCATTTTGAAAATAAATTAATAAAAAAACGTCAAGAAAATAAATGTGACATTTCGAAATTGACAAAGATATATCCCTCCAAGAAGATGATTTACCGTCTTTGCAATTCAAAAGCTTGATTTTTGTCGCCCAACTTTGCCGTGCGATATTTATTATTGAAAACGCGGCCCAGTCACTATGAAAAATAAGTGAAGTGGAAAAGCGAAATAAATAGTTGTTGGTCCAAGTGTTGTTCGGCCTCCGTAACGCCTGCGCGCAGCCCCCTTGTCATTGGCGTATTCGGCGGGGCCATCGAATAACTTTTTTTTCGGCCTTTCTTAGCTCTCGAGAACGTCCGATATCCTTTCTTGGCGAGGACCATATATGAGCATAATAACCGCCGCCGGTCGAAAGAAATGGGCGACAATAATGACTTCTAACGGGGCGACAATAATAATCCTGACGAGGGATGCGTCGCTTTTTAAGGGACCTCGTATATCGAGCGTCTTTGTCGCGGCGTTGCGGGATTTCTTGTGGGCGGAGCGGCGAGCCAAAAGGGACCAAACGAGGGACCAGAATTCCACAAGCGAGAATAAAGAGCGAGCCCCAGGGATGCCTAGGTGAATCGAACACGTGCACGCTCGGCGTAAGTCAGAGGTCCGAGCGGTCATTTTTTTTTCTTTTCTCTCTCTCGCACATAAACTCCGGGGCCTCTTTTTGTCTCCCTTATTTTATAAGCGAGGAGTTTTGCTTTCTATTTCGTCGTTAACTAAATTTCCACTCGTTACAACTCCGAGCCCTCGCCTTTTAATTAGGCGTCGTTTCTGCCTTCGACAAATTTGAAACTGTTTTACGGCCCAAAGATGAGATAAGTGAGCGCTGTTTGACAGGTCTGAGTTATTGTTCAGCACTGGGTCGTTTGTATAAAAAATGGGGAAGGAAAATTCGATGTCGAGTTTAACGAGTGAAATGCTCAGGGAGATGTATGTTTCTCAAAATTTGTCTTGTTGTGATTGATTGAGGACGATATGTTTATTGTTTTACTGTAAGATCGCTGGTATGATAACACTCTGTTGGAACCTAAGTCAAAATTGGCACTTAATTAATAAAGGGACTATCGGCACGAGATCGCTTTTTATAAATCGATGTTATTCGTCTTGTTTTGTTTTTGATTTTCTTCAACAGTTTTGAAATCGTGATCTACCTTAGAGATAATCAATTTTTGACATTAATTTTTGTTCTACAAATCCTATGCAAGAAAATTTTTTCAAAACTTTCGTTCCTTCGAGTAAAACATCAAGCAGCTGTATTTTATTATTTATTATTATTACTACTTTTCTTTTTCGTTTTCAAAATCTACTTCATTTTGACAATATTTTGATAAAATTATTTGCCACAAGGTCCTTGGAATTATTTAAAAAAAAATAAATACAAAATAAAACCGACTCATGAATGTTATAAAAATTTTAATCCCAAGTAGATTTTTTCAACAAATCATCGTTTTTTTAGTTTTATACTCTCGACCTATAATCCCGCAACGTAAACACCCTCTTAATTAAATCTTTTTAAGCAAACGACTGAGTGGAGCCGAAGTGCACTTTTTTTCGAAACTGACCCATCCAAATAAACTGAGGCATTATCCTTTTTCTTATTTACATTCGGTTGTCCTCGTCATCGCTCAAATAACGATTAACGAACCTCTCGAAAGCCGCCTTCAGAGTTGCTATCAAAGTGAAAGAAACAACACCCATCCATCCATCACACCTAACGTTCGTCTAAATCGAATTTGGGAATGCGAGGAGGCCGTGCCATAAATCTCGTTGCGCATAATCGATCTCTCCCCCGAAAAACTGCGGACCGCAAAACTCGTTGAACTGGTAGCCATAAAAGGCCTCGGAGCACAAAGGCATAAAAAATGATACGTCGCGATCGTTTCTTTTCCGTAAATCTTTTTAACGTCCAGGCGCGCGAGTTCTAAAAAGATACACGAACGGACAGGATACCCCGATGACACGCTCGGCCTAATCCCGCGATAGAAATCTGTAAGCTGCTACCGGTCACCGAGGAGGAGAAAAAAAAACTAGTCGGAGCAAAAGAAATAGAGACAGGATAGGGAGAGGCAAAAAATGTGGGTCCGCTGAAAAGAAAGAAAGTACAGAGAGATTGCGAGGAGGAGGACAGGAAATATATAATAATTTATAACGATAATCCTTTAAGAAAGGATCCGTGCCCGGGGCCAGGTTCACGGTTCTGCGAGTTTCAATGAGAGCCTCGCCCCGGTGAATGAATTTTGAATCGATTTTGTTTACACAAGCACAAATCCCCCCACCGCCCTTTCACGTTACCTCGCTCTCTTTCAATTCGAATGTTTGTTTAGAGCCGTAATGACGGTCCCGAATTGCACACCTCGTCTCGCAACCGATGTATCCACAATTTTGGGCCCTACGCACACAGCTTAAAACCTGCGACACAATATTCGAATGAAAATCTGAACACACACCAACTTCATTGCTAACAATTATGTTACTGGAGTTTGTTCAACTACTCGGCGATGTCTACCCTTTTTTTTTTGGTCGTAACAAGTGTACAATCATGATTAATAAGTTCGGTCCCTTATTTGTCGGCTTTTTTCTTTTTTCATATGCAAGTTGTTTTTTGTTGCACTTCCGCGAGTTTATTAAATTACAAGACATTAACAAAAATTATGTTAATCGGTGGTATAAAAATTATTAGAAAATGTTCGACTGATTTACGATCGCGTAAATACGGCTATAGAGTTGTGATAAAATCTCGGAGACCCGGGGAGATGAATCGACGATAAAGAGAGATTTGGAATAAATTATGAGAGATCATGAATATTTGATCGTACACATGAGGCGATCCACATTTTTCAGCCGAGGCTTTTCGTTGTGTCCCAAATATTTAACGGACGAGCGAGTGTAGTGTTACGATTTATTTGGACGACCCAAGTATTAAGGATGTAAAAGGATACCCCCATAAACTATCATCGGGTCCAGTATTTTCATAAAACTGTAATCTATACTTCCTTCCAACGTTTGATTTTCTTCGAGAAAAGTTGGACGCGAAACATGACCCGGCATTAAACAGACGAGTTAGTGGTGGTCAGTCGATATTTCTTTGCGATTATAAGAAAAACACATCACTGAAAAAAGAAATATACAAAATAAAAAGTTATACTTTTCTTTTAACTTTATAAATTGCCCGAAATAATTCGGAGATTAATGAACATATCAGTTTTCTCAAAAGCGAACAAAAGTTGTTGTGTTTACTTATCAATTTCACACCTTGACGTACAATATCCGTGACACAGAGTAGCGCAAATAAGTCAGCACGGAGCCATCCGACAATAAAGGCAAAAAAAGAAGGAACCAGGAAGATGAAATGCACCGGGCCAATTTGACAAATGGAAATCCCGTAAACTATACTTCCTCGACGTCCGGTTACCTTTTGTTCGCAATCCGGAACCTGAGTCTGCATGATATTTCGGAGTTAGGATAGGGTGGTCAACTTGGTCAGTTTTTGTCCACTTTCGTTACTTCAAAACCGTGTCAAGTTCAAGAAAAGAAATATCATTATTCAAAATTTACTAAACATTTTTTTTCACAACAAAAATTCTAGTTTTTTTTTTCTTATTCAAATTTTATTTTACTTCTTGTTAATTTTTCACTCTAGTAAACTAGTATTTGTAAAAATCAATTAATTGAACAAAATTAATTAGAAAATATTAATTGAACGAAATAAATGACGAATAAAACCTAAGTAAACGATAAAAAAAGTATTGTAATTGACTTTTTTTCCGTGTTACAGGATCGAGAGTGAATTTTTTATACTGAGCGCAGGTTGAAGAACCGCTTCTTATATTGCATCAAGCGACCTTCGTGGAAAAGCATGTTCAAACGTGTTTGGAGCTAAAACTGGAGCAAACAAAACGAAAAGTGCCTGTTCGAACTTGCAAGACGTGGCTCTTGAGTTGCGTCAACTGCGTGTAATCCGTAAAAAAAGGGACCCGTGCGCGTAAAAGAAACGCGTTCGAACGTGCAGAGCCGTTTAAAGATGGCCCAAAGAATCACTACCTCCTACGCCATTCATATCGCACCTTTTGTTATGTTAACACTGTTCAATTTTGATACAAACGTAATCTGCCGATTCTTCCGTCTGTCCCCTCAAGATATATTACGTTTATTTATTTTTTTTTCGCAGGCAAACGAAACGTGGCTGACGCAACTGTAATCGCGTTTTGCGTTTTTCGAGCGTGAAAATTTTGTTTTCTTTGACCAATGAACAGAAGCTCGCACTTTTGATTCATTCATTTCGGATTAAAAGTGAACAAACAATTCAATACAAAATTTAAAAATATTGAGAAAAATATCAAACAAACGGGAGAAAAAAGTATTTTTTATCTTCTTCGTCTTTCTTTCTTTTTTTTTGTTCGTGAACGTAGGATTGTAATTTAAAAGATCGTCAGAAATTGAATAAGAGCAACTTGAAAGTGCGGTTTCAATCTATTTTGTAGAGCGGGTTATGATGGAACGGTTGTTTTGACGACAAAAGCACTTTTGTAATTTTATCCTCGAAGACTATGTATTTCTAAAGAGGCAAGACTCATAAAAGGTAGGGATATAGAACAAAGCGAATTGTATAATCTTGAGCGCGCACACACCTCTTTGAAAAGTGTTCGGGTTACAACCAGCGGGGAATCTGCTCTCTCGTATTTTTTTTTCCTTTGCGAAAGGAAATATCGGAAAATCAGCGCATAATGTGTTCTCCTGGCCTGGATTTTTTTGTCGTCCCGTCTTTTATCGAATGGTTTATTCAATGATTTGTTTCTAACAAAGTTTTATTCAATTTCCACTTTTCGTCGTTCAATTTTGTTTTCCTCGTAAAAGTAAATTGCAGACGTATTATTACTTTTTTTTAACTAATCAATTTCTTTATCTCCTTTTTTATTGTTTTTCTTTTAAATAAAAATTGTTTCCAATGAAATTTTGTAAAATTTGTAATAAATGAAAAGAGTAGACATCATTTGGAACTGTCAAAGTTTTGCAATTTCTGGACTGATAAAATTGAAAAAGAATTAAATAACTGAATAATTCATCATGTTGTAGACCAATTTATTGTGAACCTGCTCGATCCAATCTATAACCCTTTTGATTTAAAAACGAGATCATCCTTGAGTTCCGTTTGTCGGTCAAACGGTATAATCGCGACACGTGAATTCATGTTCCGGTAACCCAGAAAGCAACCCTTTACCTGCGGAACACAATTGCTCATTGATCATACACGAGCGAACGGGTTGAACCTGAGCACAGCGCCGAACAAAAGATAGCGGAAGAAAAGGAAAGGGGTTTCGATGAAATGGGATTCACCTGCGAAAGGGTTAGAGGCAACATCCGCATTGAAATCCAAACAATGGCGTGCAAGCGACAAGTGTGGTGCTGCGCGCAAAAAAACAATGCCAATTAAATTAACAGTTATAACGCGATATCAGAGAGCGGTACAATACGCATGGCGACACGAAAGAGTGATATGAACAAAAAAAGCAGCTGGTTGGTGCGGAATAAAGGGCTCGGGGCAGATGCGAATCCCGCGACGGTTCTATCGAAACCATCCTTTGCTCCTATAAATACACAAATATGGCATCATCTTTGTCGAAGCTTTCGGAACTTGATAGAAAAAAAAAAGGGGGCCAAGAGTCTTTTGGCATACATTTTGAGGTAATACAACGTCTCCGATTGCGTTGACGGAAGGGCCTTTGTGTCGCTTGACCCTTTTTACCTGAATCGCACTCTTTCGGTCCGCCACACATAACCCAATACTTCGTCATCGACAGGTGCTCACCTGCGAGGGGGTTATCCTCGATTCAGTCCCCCGCACGGGAACCCTGCCGCGAAGCGCATAAGATATGCATCAAACATTTTGAATTAGCAAAAGAAATTCCTCTATTCGAGGGCGCTTTTTCGTGATTCGGAATATATCAAAAAAAAATCGTCCCCCTTTCAATAGACTTTTATGCGCCGATAATCCCGCTTCCGTGCAACAAAGAAAGGGGTCCGGCTCTCGGACCTCGGGTTGAAAGACGTTACGGAAAACGTGTGGCCACTCATGTGAAAACGCGTGAGAGGAGAGCTTTCTTCCGTTTTTCGGTTACTTTTTTTGCCCTTTATGTATCTCGTTCTCCCCTTTCGAAGATTCTGATGACGTTGTTCTGTCGAAGGGCGCTGGACATTTTTCTCGATGCACACGTGTGCGGATACCATTCTTATGGTATTTTTTTAATTTTTTTTTTCTTTATCAATTTGTTCTAAAGAGGCTTTTTTACATTTATTTACATTTTTGGAGCTTTTCGGTCCGGAAAAATTGATGACCGTCACGGGAAATTATTATTCTAGAATCAATCATGCCCGTTATTTTTCTTTCGACCTTTTTAGTTTCGAAATTTGTAACTAAATTTTGAAGGATTACCTGTTGGAACATAAATATTTTCCTATGGGAACGCAGAGTTTTCCGAGCCCAATATACGAACGTTACAAATTAACATGAAATCAATTTATGGGATCGGGAAGAAAGAAAAAACGATTATTTTGATCTTGATGGGCTTTTTATAATCGTGAGAACCTCACGAAATGAAATGTCAAATTTGTTACTCTCAATTTGGGAAATCATTTTTTGTCGTTTCAATTTTCATTCCTTACCGGTTCGATTTCTTACGGTTGAAAAAGGGGGGGGGGGGGAAAAAGCAGTTTCTTATTTACCTTTCAGAGTCCGCTCGGCAAACACGCGAATCCTGAAACAAAGAAGAGGGGAAAAACTGATTAACATTTTGTCAAAAAATGTCGAACAAAAACGGTCCATTATAACGGTAAGCGTATTTTTTCGTAACTCCGTTCTGTAATTTGAAAAGCAATTCGGGGCGATTACACGCTGTCAGTGCGAGCACCAGAGAGCTCAACAAAAATGCGCAACGCTCGTCGGCCATAAAGAAGCAATTCAGCATATTAGAAGACAGTGACGATAAATTTGTCGTTTTTATGCGCGCCGACCAGACGAAAAAAAAAAGGAAAAGAAACCAGCTCGGGTTCTAATTGTGGCGAGATGCTTATCTAAAAAGGCTACTGCCCACCGACAGAGAGGAATTATATGCGCGCGTGTCATAAGTCTTAGTAAGCCATCAGTAATTCGGTAGTCGCCCAACTATTTCTCAGACCCAAAAGATTAAAAAGCAGAAACACATTCTCTTTTGGCTCTCCTGTGCTCTGTATTCTAGAGAAGAGTGTATCCTTTGTCCCCCTTATCGCCACACTTTTCATCGGATTAAACAAAAATTTACGACAATGTTTTGGTGAATAAAATTATAACTCACGCCAACTGGAATTCAAACATTTTGCAATAAATTTTCAATTTATCTTTACAGAGCGATCCTCCGTTATTACAAGAAAAATATGTCCGACCAGCGGAGATAAGTTTGAGCTGTATAAGAGAGCCTATAATGGACGTTTTTTTTTCTCCCCCATAAGTCAATGGAGGTAGAGCGCGAAAAAGCACGACAACAAAAAGCGAGATGACTCAAATCTGTATGATTTGAATGAACGTCGGGGATCTATCGCGGTAAGGTAACACCGGTGAGCCGACAGACAGGTTTAATCTCGGAGATATCGAGGCGGCGATTAGTCGCGGTGCTCGGCGTCGTGGAATACTTAAGAAATACTTAACCGAGCGTAACCGAATGCCGGGGCCCCGTGTGCGCCGCACGTCCTATCTCGGATCTCGAAATCGGTATGATTGCACGTGTGCTCACGTGTTCCTTCGGCGCGCCTTGGAAAAGGGTGAGACGCTGTGAAAGATAAAAAACACGACGAACAAAAAGCCGAACAAACGAGAGAACGGAGCGACGCACCGACAAGGACGCACGGCTTTTGCGGTTGCACCTGCCGGTGACGTCAGAGGGGACTTCTTGTTCGGACTCGCGCAGACAGCCCCGGGGGTCGCTACTGCCGTTTCAACTCGCCCAGCCATTCGCCATTTATCCTCTCCTCTGCATTTTTTCGCTTTTTTCTTCCTCTCTCTCTTTCTTTCTCCCCCTGTCTCCTTCTCTCTCAACGTTGTTCCTAGTTTTTTATGACATTCGCGTGATACTTTTCGGTTCGCATTATTTATATGCTAATGAAACCGAAACCAAGGCGAGCAATCCTCTCTCGCATCGAAAGAGTTGTATTATGATCGTAAAAGCCTGAAAGATTTTTACAGGCGCTGACGAGAAAAGGATTTCAATTCGTGGTCACGTTTTGCATCGTAGGTTCTCCCAACAATTGGATAGTTCTCAGATTAAGATGTACACACTATTCAGAACTTATAACAACCGAAAGAAGATCAACGCGTTTTTGCTCAGAAGAAAAATCTATACAATTTTCTTCATTAATCAATCACTTTTTGTTTGTTTTTTTTTTTTTTTTTTTTTTTTTTTTTTTTTTTTTTTTTTTTTTTTTTTTTTTTTTTTTTTTTTTTTTTTTTTTTTTTTTTTTTTTT